>JAGVVM010022143.1:0-12212 GCA_019149425.1 Psidium friedrichsthalianum
TTTCCCCCTTATCGTGCCGTGTCCTGACTTTTGCGGGCTGTTTGGCTTGTGTCCGCCTGTTGCTCCCTGGGCCCCGTTTCACCCCAGCAGCACGACACGGTCTGCAATTTTGTTCAGTTGGGTCTTCTTTCTTTTCTTTATCTGGGGTCTCGTCTCAGTTTCTTCAGCGTGCCCTGCCTGTGCGCCCTTCTGTCCCGCGGACCGCAGTTCTCGCGGGTCTGTTTTTCCGTCCCTCCTCGGGACCTTTCCCGGCTCCCCTTTCTCCCATTCCCCACCCCCATTTCACCCCATTCCATCCCACCCCCCACCCTGGAAACTTGCTCGCTTGCCCTTTTTTCCTCTTGTTGCCCTTCGCTTCTGCGACCCAACCGCTTCTTTTGCCCTGTTCTTCGAGCAAATTATCCTGAATTGATCAAATTCTTTAAGTGACATTTCTCTCTAGAGTTGGCCTTTAAGGGCTTCATCACTAGGTCTTTGATGTGATTTATCCCGTCATTGAATCCTTGATTGTGCCCATTAGATGCATTGATGGTGATTGATAGGACAAACTCCGGCCTTCACGAGCACGTTAGAAAAGCACTCAATTTCAGCATCACACGAAAGGGCGTTTGCTGGAAATACCGACTGGAACCAAGTCCCCGGAGTCTTGAATCCTCTAGTTTGCGTAGAATCGAACGGCAACCTCCTGACGGCTTTCCAGACAAGCTACTAAAGGGTTTCCGGTCTACACCTCCCCAAAGACCGGTGGCGACATCCTTTTGCATGTACACTTTACACATGCCCTCGATCACACTAAGATCGAACATCGATATAATCCGTCGCGATTTGTATGGCCTGGGAGGGCCCGAGCTAAAGCTCTGCTCGGGAAGCTTAGTAATTCATCAAACTCGATTTTTTCAAGATCAGGTCGCGACTGAATTGACTTCAAGAGATGGCAACAGAAATGTTGTTCTATCTCACACGACCTTGAACTTGCAAGATTCCTCACTGAGGATGCTCCTAAGCTTAATGAAGGAGAGGTGACAAGGACAGTTTGCCGCGGTAGATGGGTGGAAGCACTCTGACTTCCTTTGTCGCAACTACATCCTCAATGGTCTGGACAATACCCTATATAATGTTTATATCCCTTTGAAAACGGCTAAGGAATTATGGGACAGTCTAGACAAGAAATACAAAACCGAAGATGCTGGATTGAAGAAATTTATAGTTGGCAAATTTCTGGACTTTAAGATGGTCGATTTCAAGACCGTCTTAAGTCAAGTTCAGGAACTTCAAGTGATTATGCATGACATTCATGCCGAGGGTATGATTCTTAAGTGAGTCTTTTCAAGTGGCTGCATTCATTGAAAAGTTACCACCATCTTGGAAGGACTCAAGAATTACTTGAAACACAAGAGAAAGGAGTTATCACTTGAAGATCTGATTGTTCGATTGAGGATCGAAGAGGACAATAGACTTTCTGAAAAGAAGGTTGGTAGTAAACTGGAGGTCTCTAAGGCCAATGTTGTTGAAGGCGACCGAAACCCAACATGAAGAGGAAAAGTTTTGGAGAGGGATCCACCCAAGGCCAGAAAAAGTTCATTGGCAAATGCTACAATTGTGGAAAAATCTGGACATCGTGCCAAGGATTGTAGAGCCAAGAAGAGAAAGATGACTCAAGCTAATGTGGTGGAACAAATTTCCAATGGCGTTGACGATATCAATCTGACTGCTATGATATCCGAGTGCAACATGGTGGGAAACCCCAAAGAATGGTGGATTGATACTTGAGCAACTCGCCATATTTGTGCCAATAGATGGATGTTCACATCTTATACGCCTATGGGAGGTGATGAGAAACTCTATATGGGTAACTCATCGACCTCTAAGGTTGAAGGAATTGGCAAAGTAGCTCTGAAGATGACGTCTGGAAAAACTGTGACACTGGTCGATGTACTGCATGTGCCAGACATACGCAAGAATTTAGTGTCTGGATCTCTCCTTATCAAGAATGGTTTCAAGTTGTGTTTGTGTCTGATAAGTTTGTACTCTCTAAGAATGAGATGTATGTAGGAAAGGGGTTATCTTAGTGATGGTCTTTTTAAGCTGAATGTAATGACTGTTGTACCCAATGATTCTATGAATAAAACTGTTTCTGCTTATGTGCTTGAGTCTCCTAATTTATGGCATGCTAGATTAGAACATGTTAATTTTAAGTCAATAAAGAAATTGATGAACATGGGACTATTGCCAAAATCTGAATGTCCAAATGAAAAATGTCAAGTGTGTGTGGAATCTAAATTTTCTAAGCCTCCTTTCATTCTATAGATAATAGAATCACTGAACCTTTAGACTTAATACATACTGACATATGTGATTTAAAAACAATACCGTCAAGGGGTGGTAAGAAGTATTTTATCACGTTCATAGATGATTGTTCAAGGTATTGTTATGTTTATTTGCTTAGTAGTAAAGATGAGGCAGTGAACGCTTTTAGAACTTATAAGTCTGAAGTAGAAACTCAGTTAAAAAGAAATTAAAATGATAAGAAGTGATAGAGGTGGTGAATATGAATTTCCTTTTGAGGAAATTTGTTCTGAATTTGGCATTATTCACCAAATTACGCCTCCTTATATGCCACAGTCTAATGGCGTGGCAGAAAGGAAAAATCGTTTATTAAAGAAAACGATGAATGCTTTGTTGAATAGTTTCTGGTTTACCACAGAACTTGTGGGGGAAAGCTGTCTTGACAGCAAATTTTATCTTTAAATAGAGTACCCCACAAAAAAAAACACAACAAACTCCATATGAGAAGTGGAAAGGCAGAATGCCTAATTTGAAATACCTCAAAGTGTGGGGGTGTTTAGCTAAGGTTGCGGTTCCTAAACCTAAGAAGGTTAAAATAGAAAAACCGTTGATTGTGTCTTTATTGGAATGCTCTTAATAGTAATGAAAACAAGTCTGATGATATACATGTTAATACGATTATTGAATCAAGGGACGCTTCGTTCTTTGAGAATATCTTTCCGTATAACATGGTATATGAGCCAATTAATAATGACAAGAGGCCTAGGATACTACATCTAGAAGCGATCCTATGGAGGATGAACCTAGACGTAGTAAAAGACAAAGAACTTCTAATCTTTTGGTCTGATTTTCTAACATATTTGTTAGAGAATGAGCCTCGAACCTTTAAAGAGGCTGTGACATCCCCAGAAGCTCCGTTCTGGAAAGAAGCTATCAATAGTGAGGTTGAATCCATCTTGTCAAACCATACTTGGGAATTGGTTGACCTTCCTCCTGGTAATAAACCACTACAATGTAAGTGGATATTCAAGAAGAAAATGAAAGCGGATGGTACTATTGATAAATATAAGGCTAGGCTTGTGGTAAAAGGATACAAGCAACGAGAAGGTCTTGATTATTTTGATACTTATTCACCTGTCACTAGAATTACATCCATAAGGATGCTAATTGCTATAGCACAGTGTATAAGCTTGAAATCCATCAAATGGATGTGAAAACGGCCTTCTTAAATGGGGATTTGGAGGAAGAAATATATCTAGAACAACCTGAAGGGTTCATTGTCCCGGACAAGAGAAGAAGGTATGTCGTCTAATCAAGTCACTCTATGGATTGAAACAAGCACCGAAACATGGCATGCTAAATTCGACCAAGTCATGTTGTCGAATGGTTTTAAGATAAATGAGTGTGATAAATGTGTTTATTTTAAGCATACTCATAATGGCTTTGCCATTTTGTGCTTGTATGTAGACGACATGCTTATAATGGGCAGCACACGAGGTTGTTAAGGCGACCAAACGCATGCTCACAAGTAAATTTGATATGAAAGATATGGGGGTCGCAGATGTTATTTTAGGGATTAAAATCAAAAAGACATCTGGAGGACTAGCTTTATCGCAGTCTCATTATATTGAGAAGATTCTTGAGAAATGCAAGAATCTAGATATTATACCAGCAAAGACCCCCATAGATGTTAATCTACATCTTTCAAAGAATACTGGTGAAAGTAAAGCTCAAAATGATTATGCCAGTATACTAGGCAGTTTAATGTATGTCATGAACTGTACTAGGCCGACATAGCTTGTGCTGTGAGCAAGCTAAGTCGATTTACAATTAGTCCAAATGAAAATCATTGGAAAGCAATGAAACGTGTATTGGGCTATTTGAAGCATACTCAAAATTTTGCTTTGAATTACACAGAGTATCCAGCGGTACTTGAAGGATATTGTGATGCAAATTGGATAACCGGCACAAGAGACACAAAATCCACAAGTGGGTATGTGTTTACACTTGGTGGAGGAGCAGTGTCTTGGAAATCATCCAAACAAACTTGCATTGCAAGGTCTACTATGGAAGCAGAATTTATTGCTTTGGATAAGGCTGGTGAAGAAGCAGAGTGGCTTCGAAATTTCTTAGAAGACATTCCTAATTGGCCTAAACCAGTGCCAGCTGTATGTATTCATTGTGATAGTCAAGCGGCAATAGGAAGGGCAAGGAATGTTATGTATAACAGAAGTCCCGACATATACGTCGAAGACACGATACCGTCAGACAGCTACTCTCTAGTGGAATTATCACGATTGACTATGTGAATCAAAAGATAATATTGCGGATCCATTAACAAAAGGCCTAACTAGAGAGATGGTTGAGAAAACATCAAGGGGAATGGGTCTAAGGCCTATAAAATAAGTCGTCATAGCGGAAACCCTACCTAGTGACTGGAGATCCCAAGATCTAGGTTCAAAGGGACAACCAAGTTATGCAGGCTGAGTAGAATACTGTCAACTCTTACTCATTCCCGTATAAAGACAGTACGACAGTGAAGGTTAAGCGTAAGCTTTTAATGATTCTGATTTGGGTATGTGAAAACCACACATTCAGAAATCACCTATGTGAGTGTGAAGTGAGGGCCGCTTCTAAGGTGAATTTGAAAGGCCGAATTCTCGAAAGCACTCATGAAACCAGGCGGTGTTCATGGCCAAAACGAACACAACAGTGAGAACCAACTTTGTTCGAGAGTTATGTGATTCTTATTGTCTTGACTTACACCGAAAGTCGACAGTTCAAAGACATCAAGTCTACTGATTGACCGAGTAGATCCGATAGGTTTCACTAGGGAAAGTTCAAGGTCTCTGACTACTTATCCCAATGCAGCGTTCTCTCATGGAATAATCGCACATTGCATTCATGCATTACGAAGAGTCATGAGATCTAAACTTCTCATTCATGTGGGGGATTGTTGGGTTTTGAACAACAAAAATCCATAAAATATGAATGAGAGTTGTGGGAGAAATAGTCCCACATGGGATAGAAGATAGAGGAGTATTGGGTTTAAATAGTGGAGCCTGTCAATGGGTTTGGGCCCCAAGGGGCACCTCACTTTTGTGGAGGAGAGAGGTCTTACACAAAGTTGGACCGGTCCACAGCGCGCGCGGCGCCGCCGCCGTCGTCCAGCCGGCTGGCCGGATCGGGCCGGGCCCGGGTCCGGGTTAAACCCATCGATTTCTATTTTTTAATTGAATATCCGTTGGAAATTTTCGGATGTTGTCTATTAGTAATCTATCTTCAAGACTCGGTTCGTGTTCATTAATTACCGAACAAATGCGCTGATTCGGCATTAACCGAAAACCGAACAAAGTGTTGATTTCGACGTTTTCTTCTTGAAGAAGTACGCTTCAAGAGAAAGCGATCCGTTCTATCCTGAGAGGCATTATTTGTTTTGCAAGAATCTTGGGTACCGATTGAGGGGACAAATTGTCTTAAGGACACGACGTGATCTCGTCGGGCTGGATCAATCATTCACCCTGGAGGCTCATCGTACTTAACAGGCTTTCCATGCCACGAACGATTATATACAAAACATCTCTATCCGGATAACGAAATGGCATCTTCCTGCGCACGTCTTCCCTGTATGTTTGTTCAAATGGCAAAGATTATCACCTTAACCCGAGGCATATTTATAAAGCCCATCATCCAAGTGTTGAAACATGAGATCTTCGGTCTATTCAGGGAAGTAAATGCCTATTCGATCGAAGGCATCAACTTGGACGCGAATATAGAGCGTTCCTACAGTCTTCATCAAGTTCTAGAGGCTTGCCAGAACGCTCAGGAAACAGTCACCTTAGCCCACATCGTGAAGGCACGCTATCAGAATCGCTGAATTTTTGGAGTCTGCAGACATCATTGCCGGTACAAGAAGGCATCAAGAGAACTTAATGAACGGGTCTTCGTTGTTCGTTCTTCAGAGGGGAAGCTGAGATGGCAGGAAACTTAAAGACAACTTGAGTATAACCCGAGTGATTATCATGAAATTCAGATGTGAGTGGCTGGAAAAGAGGCAAACGATTAGCCCTAATATAGCTTTCGAGAGGAACTGATCGAGAACTTAAAATTCGCCTACAACATCATGAGATCAAGACTGCCAGGCACAGGAGAAATAGATGGGTACATTTCTCCTTGTGCCTGGCTGTATTGATCTCATGATGTTCAACGGCGAATTTTAAGTTCTCGATCAAGTTCCTCTCGAAAGCTATATTAGTTGCTAGATCGTCGAGCCTCTCATCCAGCCACTCACATCTGAATTTCATCACCACATCACTCGGGTTATACTCAAAGTAAGTCTGGTTCAAAGTTAGGTGCCCCACCAGCTTCTCCCTCTCAAGAACCAACAACGAGACCCGTTCATTAGCAGACTTGACAGCCTTCTTGTACCGGGCAACCGCATGCTCTGCAGACTCCAAACATTCAGATCGATTCTGATAGCGTGCCTTCACGATGTGGGCTAAGGTGACTGTTTCCTGAGCGTTCTGGCAAGCCTCTAGAAACTTGATGAAGACGTGTAGGAACGCTCTATATTCGCTCTCCAAGTTGATGCCTTCGATCGAATAGGCATTTACTTCCCTGAATAGACCGAAGATCTCAGCCTCAACACTTGGATGATGGGCTTTATAAATATAGCCTCGGCAAGAAGGTGATAAAGTCTTTCCCATTTGAACACAACTTCAGCTGGGAAGACGTGCGCAGGAAGATTAGCCATTATCGTTAAAAGGATAGAGATGTTGTTGTATATAATCGTTCGTGCATGGAAAGCCTGAAATTAAGTACGAATGAGCATACACAAATGTGAATGATTGATCGAGCCCGACGAGCTCACGTCGTGTCCTTAAGACAAATTTGTCCCCTCAATCGGTACCCAAGATTCTTGGACAATTGCCTCTCAGGATAGAACGGATCGGCTTTCTCTTGAAGCGGTACTTCTTCAAGAGAAAACGTCGAAATCAACACCTTTGTTCGGTGTTTCGGTTAATGCCGAATCAGCGCATTTGTTCGGTAATTAATGAACACGAACCGATGTCTTGAAGATAGATTACTAATAGACAACATCCGAAAAATTCCAACGGATATGTCAATTAAAAAATAAAAATCGTGGGGGTTAACCCGGACCCGGGCCCGGCCCGATCCGAGCCGAGCCGGCTGGACGGACGGCGGCGGCGCCGCGCGCGCGTGTGGACCGGTCTAACTTTGTGTAAGACCTCTCTCCTCCACAAAAGTGGGGTGCCCCTTGGGGCCCAAACCCATTGACAAGGCTCCACTATTTAAACCCAATACTCCTCTATCTTCTATCCCATGTGGGACTATTTCTCCCACAACTCTCATTCATATTTTATGGATTTTTTGTTGTTCAAAACCCAACAATCCCCCACATGAATGAGAAGTTTAGATCTCATGACTCTTCGTAATGCATGAATGCAATGTGCGATTATTCCATGAGAGAATGCTGCATTGGGATAAGTAGTCAGAGACTTTGAACTTTCCCTAGTGAAACCTATCGGATCTACTCGGTCAATCAGTAGACTTGATGTCTTTGAACTGTCGACTTTCGGTGTAAGTCAAGACAATAAGAATCACATAACTCTCGAACAAAGTTGGTTCTCACTGTTGTGTTCGTTTTGGCCATGAACACCGCCTGGTTTCATGAGTGCTTTCGAGAATTCGGCCTTTCAAATTCACCTTAGAAGCGGCCCTCACTTCACACTCACATAGGTGATTTCTGAATGTGTGGTTTCACATACCAAATCAGAATCATTAAAAGCTTATGCTTAACCTTCACGTGTCAAACTGTCTTTATACGGGAATGAGTAAGAGTTGACAGTACTCTACTCAGCCTGCATAACTTGGTTGTCCCTTTGAACCTAGATCTTGGGATCTCCAGTCAACTAGGTAGGGTTTCCGCTATGACGACTTATTTTATAGGCCTTAGACCCATTCTCCTTGATGTTTTCTCAACCATCTCTCTAGTTAGGCCTTTTGTTAATGGATCCGCAATATTATCTTTTGATTTCACATAGTCAATCGAGATAATTCCACTAGAGAGTAGCTGTCTCACGGTATCGTGTCTTCGACGTATATGTCGGGACTTTCTGTTATACATAACATTCCTTGCCCTTCCTATTGCCGCTTGACTATCACAATGAATACATACAGCTGGCACTGGTTTAGGCCAATTAGGAATGTCTTCTAAGAAATTTCGAAGCCACTCTGCTTCTTCACCAGCCTTATCCAAAGCAATAAATTCTGCTTCCATAGTAGACCTTGCAATGCAAGTTTGTTTGGATGATTTCCAAGACACTGCTCCTCCACCAAGTGTAAACACATACCCACTTGTGGATTTTGTGTCTCTTGTGCCGGTTATCCAATTTGCATCACAATATCCTTCAAGTACCGCTGGATACTCTGTGTAATGCAAAGCAAAATTTTGAGTATGCTTCAAATAGCCCAATACACGTTTCATTGCTTTCCAATGATTTTCATTTGGACTAATTGTAAATCGACTTAGCTTGCTCACAGCACAAGCTATGTCCGGCCTAGTACAGTTCATGACATACATTAAACTGCCTAGTATACTAGCATAATCATTTTGAGCTTTACTTTCACCAGTATTCTTTGAAAGATGTAGATTAACATCTATGGGGGTCTTTGCTGGTATAATATCTAGATTCTTGCATTTCTCAAGAATCTTCTCAATATAATGAGACTGCGATAAAGCTAGTCCTCCAGATGTCTTTTTGATTTTAATCCTAAAATAACATCTGCGACCCCCATATCTTTCATATCAAATTTACTTGTGAGCATGCGTTTGGTCGCCTTAACAACCTCACTATGCTGCCCATTATAAGCATGTCGTCTACATACAAGCACAAAATGGCAAAGCCATTATGAGTATGCTTAAATAAACACATTTATCACACTCATTTATCTTAAAACCATTCGACAACATGACTTGGTCGAATTTAGCATGCCATGGTTTCGGTGCTTGTTTCAATCCATAGAGTGACTTGATTAGACGACATACCTTTTTCTCTTGTCCGGGACAATGAACCCTTCAGGTTGTTCCAGATATATTTCTTCCTCCAAATCCCCATTTAAGAAGGCCGTTTTCACATCCATTTGATGGATTTCAAGCTTATACACTGTGCTATAGCAATTAGCATCTTTATGGATGTAATTCTAGTGACAGGTGAATAGGTATCAAAATAATCAAGGCCTTCTCGTTGCTTGTATCCTTTTACCACAAGCCTAGCCTTATATTTATCAATAGTACCATCCGCTTTCATTTTCTTCTTAAATATCCACTTACATTGTAGTGGTTTATTACCAGGAGGAAGGTCAACCAATTCCCAAGTATGGTTTGACAAGATGGATTCAACCTCACTATTGATAGCTTCTTTCCAGAACGGAGCTTCTGGGGATGTCACACCTCTTTAAAGGTTCGAGGCTCATTCTCTAACAAATATGTTAGAAAATCAGGTCCAAAAGAATTAGAAGTTCTTTGTCTTTTACTACGTCTAGGTTCATCCTCCATAGGATCGCTTCTAGGTGTAGTATCCTGAGGCCTCTTATCATTATTAATTGGCTCATATACCATGTTATACGGAAAGATATTCTCAAAGAACGAAGCGTCCCTTGATTCAATAATCGTATTAACATGTATATCTGGGATTTCAGACTTGTGAACCAGAAATCGATATGCATTACTATTAAGAGCATATCCAATAAAGACACAATCAACGGTTTTCGGTCCTATTTTAACCTTCTTAGGTTTAGGAACCGCAACCTTAGCCAAACACCCCACACTTTGAGGTATTTCAAATTAGGCATTCTGCCTTTCCATTTCTCATATGGAGTTTGTTGTGTTTTCTTGTGGGGTACTCTATTTAAGATAAAATTTGCTGTCAGAACAGCTTTCCCCCACAAGTTCTGTGGTAAACCAGAACTATTCAACAAAGCATTCATCGTTTCCTTTAACGATCGATTTTTCCTTTCTGCCACGCCATTAGACTGTGGCATATAAGGAGGCGTAATTTGGTGAATAATGCCAAATTCAGAACAAATTTCCTCAAAAGGAAATTCATATTCACCACCTCTATCACTTCTTATCATTTTAATTTTCTTATTTAATTGAGTTTCTACTTCAGACTTATAAGTTCTAAAAGCGTTCACTGCCTCATCTTTGCTACTAAGCAGATAAATATAACAATACCTTGAACAATCATCTATGAACGTGATAAAGTACTTCTTACCACCCCTTGACGGTATTGTTTTAAATCACATATGTCAGTATGTATTAAGTCTAAAGTTCAGTTATTCTATTATCTATAGAATGAAAGGGAGGCTTAGAAAATTTAGATTCCACACACACTTGACATTTTTCATTTGGACATTCAGATTTTGGCAGTAGTCCCATGTTCATCAATTTCTTTATTGACTTAAATTAACATGTTCTAATCTAGCATGCCATAATTAGGAGACTCAAGCACATAAGCAGAAACAGTTTTATTCATAGAATCATTGGGTACAACAGTCATTACATTCAGCTTAAAAAGACCATCACTAAGATAACCCCTTCCTACATACATCTCATTCTTAGAGAGTACAAACTTATCAGACACAAACACCAACTTGAAACCATTCTTGATAAGGAGAGATCCAGACACTAAATTCTTGCGTATGTCTGGCACATGCAGTACATCGACCAGTGTCACAGTTTTTCCAGACGTCATCTTCAGAGCTACTTTGCCAATTCCTTCAACCTTAGAGGTCGATGAGTTACCCATATAGAGTTTCTCATCACCTCCCATAGGCGTATAAGATGTGAACATCCATCTATTGGCACAAATGTGGCGAGTTGCTCAAGTATCAATCCACCATTCTTTGGGGTTCCCATGTTGCACTCGGATATCATAGCAGTCAGATTGATATCATCGACGCCATTGGAAATTTGTTCCACCACATTAGCTTGAGTATGCTTTCTCTTCTTGGCTCTACATCCTTGGCTCGATGTCCAGCTTTTCCACAATTGTAGCATTTGCCAATGAACTTTTTCTGGCCTTGGGTGGATCCCTCTCCAAACCTTTTCCTCTTCATGTTGGATTTCGGTTCGCCTTCAACAACATTGGCCTTAGAGACCTCCAGTTTACTACCAACCTTCTTTTCAGAAAGTCTATTGTCCTCTTCGATCCTCAATCGAACAATCAGATCTTCAAGTGATAACTCCTTTCTCTTGTGTTTCAAGTAATTCTTGAAATCCTTCCAAGATGGTGGCAACTTTTCAATGAATGCCGCCACTTGAAATGACTCACTTAGAATCATACCCTCGGCATGAATGTCATGCATAATCACTTGAAGTTCCTGAACTTGACTTAAGACGGTCTTGAAATCGACCATCTTAAAGTCCAGAAATTTGCCAACTATAAATTTCTTCAATCCAGCATCTTCGGTTTTGTATTTCTTGTCTAGACTGTCCCATAATTCCTTAGCCGTTTTCAGCGGGATATAAACATTATATAGGGTATTGTCCAGACCATTGAGGATGTAGTTGCGACAAAGAAGTCAGAGTGCTTCCACCCATCTACCGCGGCAAACTGTTCCTTGTCTACCTCTCCTTCATTAAGCTTAGGAGCATCCTCAGTGAGGAATCTTGCCAAGTTCAAGGTCGTGAGATAGAACAACATTTTCTGTTGCCATCTCTTAAAATCAGACCCCATTGAACTTCTCAGGTTTTTCTCCATGACTCGAAATAGGAGTCGTTGATGTCGTAGCCATTCTATTACGAAAATAGAAATGATTCAATAAGCGTGCTAACAACCAATCAATTTAGAACAAAACCGATTCAATAATCATAAACATAAAAGTTTTTCCGCACAACGAAA
>JAGVVM010022144.1:0-20706 GCA_019149425.1 Psidium friedrichsthalianum
TGTTCCTGCGGGATGAGGTGTGCGACGGTTGGGTCGACTGGCGGGTGAAGAGCGACAATGTGTGGTGGCATCTCGCGCGGGCCTTGGCGATTCGCGCACGGCGATGACGTCAGGAAGATATGCAGTGGACTCCTTGAGGCCGTGGACAATAAAAGAAAAATATAGCTTGGTGTGTTGCCCTTGGGAGCGCAAACGATTGCGCTAGTAATAGGATGTTCCATTATTATGGGCTCAGCCTACTCCTTAATTCCTAATAACCTCTTTTGCCTATGAGTTTCCGGGCCGAATATGATTCTATGGTCTCATTAAATTCAAACCTTTTAACTTAAGGTCCATCCTCACTGGTCCAATCTCATATGCAATTATATGTTGGCTATAATTAAAAATAATCTGTTGAAAACTATACTAAAAATGTTTAAATGTTTTTGTTAGGAACTAAGTTATGTCCCTATATTTTATTTTTTTATGACATTACTCCTAAATGGGTAGCCAAATTTAGGTGTTGACAACTATAGAAGGAAGCAAAAGTTGATGATGTATTTCGATATAATTTCTTTTTTTTGTTTCTTTTCTTTTTCTATTAGGCCTATACAAATACCTTTGCGTTACGATCTATCATTTTCATCAATTATAAAGTTCAAGACAAAAAAGTGGCAATGATTACTATGTAGTCTATTTTTTTTTGTGCAACAGCATTAGTTGCAAAGATTGATTCATTGCATTTTAAAGTTTATTCGAGAGATAGTTGTGTTTTAGGTGGCTTTTAGTTCAGCTTTCTCCGAGGACTTTGAGCTTCTGGAAGTCCTTTGTGAACGGGTAAGTGTGTAAAAATACATGGTATTCTTTAAGGTAGATTTAGGATTTGTATGCTAGGATTAGGTTTATTTCACAGGTTTAGGTCTGTTACTCAATAATTCCAAGGATTAAAATATCATCTAGACATATGTCTAATTCATATTATAGTCATTTCCCTAAGCTTATTATTTTTTCTTAACTCTCCTAATTTACTACACTTCCGCTCTCACCTAGCTAATAAGTTTTGTTAAGTTGTATTGGCCCGACTTAGGATAACGAAGGCACGAATCCGATTTTCTCGAGTTTCCCCACAGTTTCGGAGTGCCACATTCCCTTTAAAATAGGATAGTCTATAACAGTCCCAATTTAAAATAGATAGTCTATAAAATCAAGCGCGTGACGCATCACTGAACTTTGGGATTATTAAACAGAGCAATTGTATATTTTTTGCTACGACTCTTATCGAGTTTTTACCGCACGGCATTTTATCTTTAAATTGGTTCTTTGATGAATTGTGTTGTGATCTTTTATATTATGATATGTTCAACAGTATATGCTTTTTTAGTTGATGGGTTAGGTTACATTCTAGAGGCAAAACATTGCATGGGCACTTAACAAATGGGACTTTATGACTCATGAATTGGTCAGAGATCGCATGGGGATACTAGCTAATAAACATCAAATTTAAGTATTGAAAAAGCATAAATGAATATAGTTATCCAAGTTCATGTAGTTAGACTCTAGTTGTCATTGAAGTGATATATTCGCCTAGTCTCCTTGGCTTCTAATTGGCCCCCCAATAGGGTAGTGGCGAGGTCCAATCAATCAAAATTCTGCATAGGGTCGGTCATTAAAATGAACTTTCAATATCGCGTGAGATAAGATTTATGACCTCATTTACCTTAAACCGTCTTTACCCTTCGGAGGGAAGCTACATGGAATTACATACGCAAGATGGAGGAACCTGCAAACCATTCCAGAGATCATGGAGGAAGCAGGCTCGAAAGCATAATAGCTTGTTGTGAGCCTGATGTCTGAATGTCATAATGACAAAGAAATGGTAGCTTCATCAATCTTACCACGACGGTTATGCTACGTATTATGCTGTGAAGCTCAAGATTTTTTCGTAGATGTCAACAGACAGACTCAAGATCCTTTCTGAATAGTATTATACTCTAAACAGCTGGAAATTATTTTCTACCGGCCCTAAATTCTAAAGAAACTAGTGTTTTATACTTTTCTAGATTTTTTTTTAACAATTATGAATTGAAACTTTGGATCTTTTCTTCTCGTCAAATAGGAAGAACCTTGAATTTTCTGCTTATTTCTTCACATTCACATTTTTTGAACGGCACTACTATGTTTGAGAGTAACATAACCACCATATGAAACAATCCCAATTTTTTTATGGAGCATTTGCAATGGGGAAATACAAGCAAATTGCAAATGTCATTTATCGAGAGACTTGAGGAATTACGAGAAGCTTAGTTTTAATATGAATCCCCTAAAAAAGGACTTAGAATGTGCATGGAGATGAGAAGGAAAAAGGCGAAGAACATGATGGCCTGAGAGTGCAATAAAGAAGCTCCGGGAAGATATTAAGAGAGTATCTGTGCTTAATTATTGCATATCTAATATGGAAACATCCTCTCCAATGGTACATTATTGTGTATTTATCATTTTGATTATAGGGACTATCTATAGCCCTTGTGATAGAGATTGATTTTGCTAATGCAAAAGTACACATGGAGTGCCAATAATTTTGTGTACCCAAGCCAACAAAACTCACTTTATGTCAACTTTTTTTTGTTTTGGATCACTTAAATACCAAATCGGAGAAAAACGATCTCTTTAGTGATACTTTTGGCCAAAATGATTACTTAAAGGCATTCCAACCAACAATATACACGGACTTTTTTTTTTAATTTTTTAATATTACGTGATTTTTTTAATAAAAAGTAGTACTACTGGCAAAAGAAAAAGGAATCACAAAATAAAAGAACCATTTCATGATATATTGATTTGTTTTTTATAAAAATATATAACTAAAAACATAACTGAAAATTCAAAAGAAAGAAAACAGCTGTTGCAGCGGCGACTGGCTAGTCAATTGCATTGCCTCGCTGCTTGACCCTACCACCATCGGTAATAGCGACGAGGGGAAGGGGCTTTGGGGGGGGGGGTCGTTAAGGCGACCCTCAGCCATGGTTGGCGACGGCTCGACGCTTGTGATCTACACAGTTTGACCCCCATTGTAAGCTAACGACGGCCGACCTCGCTGTGGTCAGCGGCGTCGGGGAGGTGCGTAAGGAGCCAGTCCGGTTGGGATTAGAACTCTAATCGACACTTGCTTCCCACTTATTTTCTATATATGTTTTATTTTTTCTCTGTGTGGTTTAAGATGTGTAATCTTTTTTCTGAAAAATCATTAGGCTTCGAGAACTACTGTTCTGATGAGTGATCGTCGTTCTGCCAGGAAGGCATCTCTGGAAAAGCAATAACACAGTTGAAGCCGTGTTCTGGAATCCCCCAAGGTACATGCCTGATGCATGTGCATTGGCCCGAGACCTTATGGAGCTGCATTGTTAAGAGGGTTCTCACTTTGTCCCTTAGTCAATGTTTGTCTCTAGCGCTGCAGGTGGGGAATGATAATGATTGCATCCCCTGTAGTGGGTTTGTGAGACTACAACCAAAGAGTGTGGTCTTGCCTAGTTTCCTCTTATATAATCATTTGATCCGCCTTTATTTCTTATTAATATTTTTATTATCGAAAAACTAGTTATTATTTTTTAACAAAATTATTTTATCATTAAATTTATTATTTACTTTTTAAGAAAGTCATTTTAATTTTAAATTTATTTCCTTTCTTTTGTTCTCTGACATCGCTGTGTGGGCCAATATAAGTTTTTACAATTTTTAATTTTAAATTTTTTCTTTCTGTTTTCTTATAAAATAGAAGTAAAAAAAATAAAAAAATAAAACTAATATACTTGAGGCCATTTACAAGTGATGCTTAGGAAGCTATAGGCCACGGGCTAAAAATGGGTTGGATTAAGACCTATATTTGAATAGGCTTTATAAGCTAGACCTATATTTGACCTATTTTAAAAATTTGCTGAATCCATATATGAACCAATGCCGCGTTTGGTCGTCGAAATTTTTAGTTGAGATAGGCCTAGATAGGATAAGATAAGAAATCATAGGATATTGCTATATCCCATCTTCTGTTTAGTGAACAATGGATTTAAAGGTGGGTATTTTGATATCCTATCCTATCCATTGTTTGGGAAAACTGGATATCACTTTAAATGACATGTATTGTGCCCATGAAATAATAATTTTTCAATTTTCAAAGCTACAATTCCTTCTATTGATAGGTTTACGAGAGCAATAATCTTTTCCTGTTTTCAAACTTATGTTAGAAATTAATAATAAGCTGAAACAACGATTCTTATTCTTCAAACGATTGATTAATAAATGCCGATGCAATCACAAGTTCATAATCCCCCAAATCTTCACTATCCAAAAATTCACATCTATCTAAAAATTTAGTTCCCATGACCTTATGCAGCAACAAACAACACCGGACCTCCTTGTGTCAAATCCAGTGTCTGTAAACAAGCATAAGCACAATGAAGAGAATCTCTCTTTCCAAACTACATTTCAACTAAATAAAAAAAACCAATTACAAATTTCATTAGTACACTAAACAATTTCATCATCTTCACTGCTATCGTTTCCAAACGATAAAGCAAACTCGATCCTCTTGGTCTCATTTCACATGTCTAAATGGGCATGAAGCACATATAAACAGAACCCACTTTTTCAAACACACCCAATTCACAACTCTGTTAATCCATTAAATAATTGCATCGCCTTCAAAACACAAGAAATATCACATTTAGAAAACATTCCAAGAAATAGCCAAAAGGACATTGTTTGATGTTGTTCATTAAACAAATATCTCCAATTCTGTTGGAGATCCTAATTGAAGATTATGATCTTCTTGATTGAAATCTTCTTGATCGAAGATTACACTTGGAGATTGATCTTGATTGATTTGATTAATTCTGTATTTTGGAAGGTACAAATCATGTACATTTATTTCCTTTTATTTTCCTATCTTGTCAATATTATATATGCACAAATGTACAAATGATATTTTTAATACAGAAGAATACAATCCTTTCTCATCCTTGTTCTCGTTCAATGTTTTCTTTCATCGTATTAGAGCCTCATTCCAAGCCTAGCTTCTGCTCTCCTTTTTGATTGCCCTCCACTTTTTTTTTTGGCTCTCTTTTTTGTTACTGCAGCTTGACTTGCAAAAATAGAGTTAGCACTTTGGTGTAGGAATTAGCCATTATTTTTTTGATACCACGAAGAACAAGGAACAACTTATCGACATTAGCTAGAGCACTTCTAGAGTGGAGGACGTGCCTCCAACTTCAGAATTTCCCGAAGACCCTGCTATTGAAAGTACTCGGAAAACAGAGGGTCAGACCTTTTTGCCTCAATCTAATCCTATCTCAACTTAGCATAGCTGGAGCAATCCCATTCAGGTTCAACCCATTTAGTGGCAACATTATTAAACCAACCAGGGGCAGCCCATCCAATTGTTGCAAATGCCAGCTTCATCAGTCCCATAGTACTATGGCCTGCTCAGACCACTATTTTTTTTTCGTCATCATCGCCATCATCAAATGAAGCAATACAGGGCCATACTCAGCCCGAGGGAGGCCTACCAACTAGATTTGGGGCAAGCCCAATCCCTAGGCCCAGTTTTCCTTATGCAAGGCAAATACCTGAATCCGGTATGGTGGCGGCATACCCGACTCCTTCACTCGATTACCAAGCCGTATTCCCTTACCCAGTTAGGATCAATGGCTGTTGGCTAGAGATCAGAGACCCCGTTATACACATTACCGATCGACGGAATGGAATTGTGTCTCATCAACATCCAAATGGACAGACTCGAACATTATTCCACTTGGGCAAGCAACCTTCGGTGAGCCCTAGTCACGAAGGACAAAGATGGGCTTCTTGACGGTACAATCCCAGTCCCGGCCGATGAGCAATAATGCCGTCACGGAGTGGAAATTTCCTTACGGCCGAGGTGGCCACTGGACTACCACCGACTGAAGACCAAAGGCTACATGGTTAAATATACAGGAAATGTGTGGGAAGCTCGATTGAGCAAAAATTTTCTCATTTACATAAGCTCTATCGGAACTTAGACATGGAAATTAGTCTGTGACAAGCGTTTTCAACCACCTATCAACTCTATGGAACGACATCGAAGCTGCTGAAGAAACCCTCGTTGGCCTAGAGAAAACCTTCCGGCAATATCGAGAAATCCGTAATCGGGAGAAAGCTACTAGATTTTTGCTTGTACTAAATGAAGAGTACTTACCTTTACAAACTTAGATCCTTGTGGGAGCCACCACTGACCCTTGGCTGTATTTTCCAGCTCGCTGTTCAGGAGAAAGCCAGCAATTGGTGACGGCGACGACAATACTATACGGCAAGGGAGTAGTCATCTCGGCCTTCTCACCCCATGACGCTCTGACCACTTGCGACGATGACTTTGGAAGCACCGTCGTGTTCACTATCTCTTGGGATTTTGGGAGAACAAAAATTGAGAAGGCTAATTTCTTATTTGTGACTGTGTACAAGGGGAACCCTACTTCCTTAGGGTTGGACGACCAAGATTGCAAGCAATCATCCGACGGTTGAGGAATGGTCAACAAGCCCACTGAATCATATGGCTATGGTTCGGCCACGTTAGCGGTCATCTCACGTGGATCCAATGGATCCCGAACTACTATGTCATCAGGGAAGGTAGGTGAAAATTTTTTTAAGTCCAAAAATAAATATTGCGATTATTGCAAAAGGCCACACCATACCATAGAGAGATGCTGAAAATTACATAGACGCCCAAATGATCGAGAAAGAAAGGACAAGGAGATATCTGCCTACCAAGTTTTTGCGCAAAAGGGAGACGGGACCCACAATACCATTACTCATGACTAGTATCAAACTATTATGAAAATGCTGAGCCAGTTGAAGACCACTAATGAGAGTGTAATTTTTCAGGTACACTTCTATCCCAAGAAAATTCTATTTCGGTCAATGCATGAATAGTCGATCTAGGTGCCAGTGATCACATAATTTGCGCTGAGAATTTATTTTCCTATATTGATGAACAGCCTCAATTTTCTCTATTGGTGCGACCTCCAAATGGGAAAACTACTCAAGTCACTAAAATTAGCACTGTTCAGCTTGGACCAAATTTTGTCCTTCGCAATGTCCTATATATTCATAAGTTTGAATTCAATCTCCTTTTTGTGTCCAGAGTTTGTCAAGATAATTCCTGAAATGTCATATTCAACTTCGACAATTGCTTATTTTAGGACCATATAACTAGCAAACTGATGGGCTTGGGTAGAGTTGAAGATGATTTATTTTTCTGGATTAATTCACTTGAAGATTTAAATTCCTTAAATAAAAGCATTTCTTGTAATGCCACCGTTATTAATAAAAATCTCATTTATCATCAGCGTTTGTGTCATAGTGCAAAATTTCCTCATCTGAAATGTAAAGTATGTCCACTAACTAAACAATCCAGATAATATTTCCCTATCCGTACATCTCGAGTCACTCGTCCCTTTTCATTAATACACCTTGATATATGGGATCCTTACCATACGGCCCATCGTGATGGTCTCGTTTTTTTTTCTCACAATCATTGATGATTTTTCATGTGCCACTTGGACCTTCCTCATGCATTTTAAAGGTCAGATTGTTTCTAAATTATCAAACTTCTTCTTTGTGGTCAAGGCTCAATTCAACACATCTGTCCAAAAAATTTGGATAGACAATGGACATGAATTTCCTTTCAATGATTATTATTCTCTACTTACTTCTCCTGGTATTCTCCATGAGACCTCTTGCACTTACACTCCACGACAAAATGAAATTACGGAAGGGAAACATAGCAATCTCTTAGAGGTTGCAAGAGCTTTCAAATACCAAGCCTTTATTCTTGAACAATTCTGGGGTGATTGTGTGATCACTGCTACTTATTTGTTTAACTGCATGCTGAGTAGAGTTCTTGGTGGTACCACTTCTTTTGACTTACTTTATAGAAAATTGCCTTCCATTGATCATTTACGGACATTTGGACGTTTATGTTATGCGACAACTCTGTGGCCTCGGACTAAGTTGAATCCTCATGCTATCCCATGTGTTTTCATGGGATACCCCTCTCTATAGAGAAGTTATTAAGTTATGGAGATATTTACTGTACATTTCTTTATTAGCAGGGATGTTATTATCCATGAAGATGTTTTTCCTTTTTAAGATAGGACGTCTTCATCTATGACCACTCTAGAGTACCCGAATTTCTTAGAAGAGGATGTCTCGAACCCTACTCCTGCATATTTTCTTGTTTTGCTAGCACCGATTGCATCAATTCTAGCAAAAAGTCCGAAAGTGACACCAACAAAATCATTCCCTATTAAGGTTCCTTCATCCCGTGTTACTGATTTTCCATAGTCACTAGAGGCATCATCATCGGATCCTTCTCCAGTGGCATCTTCAGTCCCTCTAGTTCCCTTCGAGTAGCCATGATGTTCTGAGCGTACTATTTGGCCGCCTACATAGACCAGAGATTATATCTGTTCTGCATATAAAGCTTTAGGTAGCTACTATCTTGTATCATCTTATGCTTCCTTCTGTTCCCTTTCTCCTACATAGATGTGCAGCATGAGCAGGATTTTCAAGGAACAAGAGCCTTCCTCATGCTAGGCAGCTGCATGAGATCCTCGATGGTAGAGGGCGATGGAAACTGAACTCAATGCACTCATGAAAAATCACACATAAGACATTATTCCCCTACCCAAATATCGAAAACCCATTGGATGCAAATGGGTCTATAAGATCAAATTCAAAGCTAATGGTTCTATTGAATGCTACAAGGTTCGTTTAGCGGCAAAAGGTTTCACTTAAAGGGAGGGCTTCGATTACCATGAAACATTCTCACCCGTTGCGAAGGAAGTCACTGTTCAATCTTTCTTCTCAATTGCGGCTGCACGCCACTGGTCTCTTCATCATGTGGATGTCAACAACACTTCCTTCATGGAGACTCGATGAAGAAATTTACATGAATACTCCATCAGGATTACGCAGATAGGTAGAGTCTTATGTATGTCGTCTTTGCAAATCCCTATACGATCTCAAGCATGCTTTCGGGCAATGGTATGCCAAATTTACAGATGCTCTAACAATAGCAGAGTTTCAACACTTTAAACATAATTATGCCCTATTCACATGGACCTCAGGTATCGTGTTTATTTTTTTTTGTTGATTTATGTTGATGATATACTTATCACGGGAAATGATGAGTCTCGCATTGAGAAGTTCAAGAGATATTTGCACTCTACATTCCACATCAAGGACTTAGGGGATTCAAAATGTTTTCTTGGCATTGAAATTTGCATGTTCTTATAAAGGAATCAACCCCAGTAAACGAAATTTCACATTGGAGATTGTGTTTGAAACCGGTCTATCAGTATGTAAACCTACCGTCATTTCCATATAACAAAACATCAAGAGGACAACCCATGAATATGATTGAGGGACCTTTGCTTCTATCGAAGATCCACTACTCAGGGACTCATCGAGATATTACAGACTTGCAGGGAAGTTCATATATCTCACTATAACAAGACTTGATATATGCTATGCAATTCAGATATTAAGCTAATTCATGCACCGGCCAAAGCAATCTCATATGAACGCAGCATTGAAGGTGGAGAGATATCTGAAAGGATGACTAGGGCTCGAAATTTTCCTATGTTGTGACTACAACACGAAAATGACAGCCTTTTGTGACATCGATTATGCGACTTGTCCAATGACTAGAAGATATATTACTAGTTTCTGCATAAAATTGGGAAAGTCCTTGATTTCGTGGAAAACTAAGAAGCAAACAACAGTGTCCTTGTCATCTGCAAAAGTAGAAAACTGCACCATGGCTAAGACTGTCCGTGGGTAATTAGGTTATTAGGATTACTCTTTGATCTCGGGATACAAGTGGAAGGACCAATTGAACCATTCTGTGATAATGATGCGAAATTCAAGTTGGCAGCAAACCCAATTTTCCATGGAAGAACAAAGCACAGTGAGGTTGATTGTCATTTCACTCGAGATAAAATTCGTGAGGGAGCTCTAGTCCCTAGAGTGATTGGGACTGTAGAACAACCTACAAATATCTTCACGAAACCATGATGTCAAATGCAACATGCGTATCTCTAAGCAAGCTTGGCATCTTAGATATATATATAGGCTGTTAGCTTGAGGGGGAGTGTTGGAGATCCTGATTGGAGATTATGATCTTCTTGATTGAAGATTACGCTTGGAGATTGACCTTGATTGATTTGATTAATTCTGTATTTTAGGAAGATACAAATCGTGTACATTTATTTCTTTTTATTTTTCTATCTTGTCAATATTACATATGCACAAATTTAAAGACGATATTTTTAATACAAAAGAATACAATCATTTCTCATCCTTGTTCTTGTTCATCGTTTTCTTTCAAATTCTAGCTAACTCACCAAATACCTTAGAAACTATAAACCAAGCTCTAAACTTCACAGGAAATACAACATTCATAATACAAATTAGTCTTTCCCATCTATCATCTCTTGGAGAAGCTATTCCACAAATATCTTCCTGTCTTCTCCTTGAAATCCAAGAAATAGATGAATGTTCCCAAGATCCTTCACAATTTTTTTGCATTCTTTTATTCTATCCATTGTATTTAGAGACATTTGAAGAAGCTTTTCATTGATTCTTCTCTTATCATTGTCCTAATCTTTAGCATGTCCGATGTGGTTAGCAAGCAACTCCATCCCGTCATTAGCTTTTTCCAACAAAGAGCCAAAAGTACTAGCAATCTCAACTATCCCAGCAGCCCATTTATCACTTGCTTTTGCCCTTTTTCTTCTTGAAGGATCAGAATTATTTTGTGCTAGAGAAGATGAAAGTGGCGGAAAATTTTGACTTGTATGATTAGTTGTCTCATAATCATGATTCTCACCTTCATCATCATCCACAGCCGCATGAGCTTCTGAAGGGTCGTCACTGAGATTTCCCCCGACAAGTTCTTTTCCAAATATCGTTCTAGTCGATCATATTGAGGGAAGGACTACCCTCTCAAAGAAGAAGCGCCTAGATAGGTCTACAAAGAAAATAATTTTCATTAAAAAAGATATAGGTAGTAAAGAAATAAATGAGAAGAAGTGACACAAACCTTGCAATACTTTTGCCAACTATCCTCCGAATGGATATCAACACAATGCTTCTCGTGATCCCACCCAAAGCCAGTTTGATTCTTCGAGTCATATATTTGATTGTACAAATTTTTCATCTTGGACTCTATGTGAGGATTGCGCCGATGCCAGACCTAGGGAACTTTTCTTCAAACCACTTCTCTAATGTAATCATGTAACCGCTCCTGAAGCCATTATCAGCTTTCATTCCTCGCGCAACTAGTTCTTCAAGACCATGTAGAAGCGCATTTTCTTCATCTATTGTCCATACACGTCGGTCTCTCTTTATCCCCCTTCCTTGAGTTTAACTGAAACCATTGCCTTCCATTCCTAAACATAGACAAACCTTGGTAATTATTGTTTGAACGACTATTGCATCCGGTACTAATCACCTTTCTCTAGAATTTCTTTTGACAAGAGTATAAACTACTAGCAGGAACTCTTGTTGGGACCGTAAATATCAAATATCATTATTTTTCAATGGCAACTTGATGATTGAATGCAAACAACAGCTGGTTATCCTTTTGCAGAAATAAACTAGAAAGTTCAACTTCAAATGAGAAATCCTAAATCAGATGAGTTAACCTTCCATAGACGCCACCTAAAATGAATTTGGATTTATTCTGGTTTATGGCTTAACATTCAGTAACAACGATGGGAATTAGGAAAACAAGACGCATTATTTTAATACCCATAGTACATCTGTAAATCACGGTAGAGCTAAATCGGATAAGGAATTATCATTAACTTCATTGGTACTTATGAAGTGCCCCGGATTGCCATGCTTGACAGTTCCTTTTTTTTTTTTTGGGGGGGGGGGGGGGTTGTAGAAGTCCCTAATCATGGATTAATAAAGCAAGAAAATGAAGACGACAGGAATGATAGGGCAATTATCCACAAGAAGTAGAACGAGGAACATACAATACATACTTCTATTTTCTTTGCTAGAACAATTAGAAACAGCACATAAAAACAAAGTAATCTGATGCACCAAAGGAAAAGAACTCTCATGGACATTCATCGAATAGGTTACGTACATAGCATAATTCAATCCTAGCAAAAAACACACATTTAACGTTAGTTTTTCGTTTTCCTTTTGGTCGTCAAGGTCGTTTTCCCTTTGGTCGTCAAGGCAAATAAAAAAAAAGAACAAGTTGAAGCCATCTAACAAGCGAATCAACTCTCGAACAGAGCAAAGCGGAACAAAAACCTCCATCGAACAATTATAGTATGCGACCTCTAGAGGAGAAAATGCAAGGAGCAGCAATGCAGCGAAAACTAAAGAGCACTCATAACCCCGTTTCTTTTTTTTTTATCCGATTACCTCCAACAATCTATCCTTTGTTCGTTTCTCGTCTAGATGAGCGAGTGCAAATAGAAGAGAAATATGCACGAAGGAAAAAGATCAGAAGGCATGCAAGAGCTCATTTCACACGCTCACACAACAGTGCTCTCTTTATCTGTCCAAAATAAACAAAACACACAATTCCTCAGCTTGTTTTCCTCAAAATGAGTTGTACATGAGGTTCGATCTTACCTGGTCAACGGGCGAATCTGAGGTTACGATTTGCAAGTGTTCTGGAAATTGAAGACACAAGTTGGAACGACGAAATTTTTCAGATTGAAGCTCGAACTCGCCAAAGATGGAGCTTGAATTGTCAGATTAGAGCGAAGCGAGACGTGAGATGAGAGACGACCTTGGACTGTTTTCGTCAACGAAACAAAGTGCCATGAAGGAAACGAAAGAGTCTATCTAGGAGATGGTAGGGTTTTTATATTTTGGATAAGGGAAATCCTATCGGGGTGCATCCGACCTCTCTTCCTAGGATTTATTTATTTATTTATTTATTTGGGCTATATCCCCTCTATATCTGACCGTATCCTATCTTGGATGGCAACCGAACACAGGATAGGATAAAATATATAACATCTTGATTTTTATCCGGACGGCCAAACGCAACCTAAGTAAATAAAAGTGGGTCCAAGACCCATATTAACGCCTCTAGGTGTGCACGAGGTTCGTGCTGGGTTCAAACCTCATGCGATTGATAGTTGACAACAAAAGGTTGTTCTGCGACAATAGTTAATCCTCTGTATTTACTTATTGATGTGATGCACTCGACCGATTGGCAGCCGGCCTTCCGTTCGTCTCACTGAACATCTTTTGTCGTCAATTATCAAGGGCACTGGCGCCGAAATCGAGTCCAAGTACGACATGATTCTCCTTATCTTAGCCCCATGGAAGGAGAAGGCCGAGATCCCGGGCCTCCTCACGTTTGTGCTCAACTTGTTCGCGGCCGTCGCCTTCGTGTCCCTCTTCGCTCTCCATGGCAACTCGAGGAAGCTCTTCTGCGCTGTCGCCACCACCATCTTCTCTGTTATTATGTACGCTTTGCCCTTGTTGATCATGGTAAGATCTAGTTCCATGTCATACTATATTGATAACTGCAATTAGTGTACATATCCATTCTTTTTTGTACTTAGAATTATTTAAGAGATGTGAATGTTGGTTCAAACGGAGCAAACAAAAATACCTTTTATGGTTCGTGGAATAATTTTAAAGAAAACTTCTTTCTGTCCCTTTGGAAAGAATAGCTTTTTTCACTTTTTTTTTTCCTATGTTATTCAGGGCATTACCGGTGAAAGAGACCCTGCAAATGTTGATCTGGAATAAAACCAATAGACAAGACTATATTGCAGAGGGAAGCTCATCAATTCTGGTGGCATCGCACCTGGAAAAAAGGAAACAGCTACATGCTCAACAAGGTCCTAATGTAAGAGAAATGATCTAATGTCGTACTAGAACTTATTTTCTTTTCTACATTATGAGCTTAACAAGAAGAAAAAAAGCAGATTAATATTTTTTTTCCCGGGGTTTCAATAGCAAATTCCATGTTAAATCTAACTCGTTGAACTCCTAGACAGAGACTATACTATAATGTACTATGCATTCGAGAGATGAATAATCACATGGGAGAAGATTGCAAATTTTTTGGCATTGGTTTATGTTTCATCATCCATTTATCAAAACGGGAATTTTGCAAATTTCGGTATCCATTCTTTGATGTTGGAGTATGCCCCAGACCGGTTCCGAGGTTAAGAGGTTCGGTTCTTGAGACAATAAATTGGGAACTGACGCAAATAAGGCAGATTTCAGATTCCTGATCTGAAATGTACGTATTTTGTAATCGGTCACATCTTATTTTTCTCATTATTAGATATCTGTTTCTTGATGAGGCCAACAGAGCTGGAGGTGAATTCC
The DNA here is from genome assembly GCA_019149425.1 of Psidium friedrichsthalianum. NCBI lineage: Eukaryota > Viridiplantae > Streptophyta > Magnoliopsida > Myrtales > Myrtaceae > Psidium > Psidium friedrichsthalianum. The sequence goes on from JAGVVM010022144.1 coordinate 14,392, forward strand.
GGATCTTTCCTCTTGTGTCGGATTTTAGGAGACCCCTCTACTTTGCCATTTGATTTGATAATAAATTTTAAAAAAATTATCCATTATCCAGATTTAATTATATGTCTTTGGGGCGATATCCATTCGGTTCTTCCTTGGAAATATTAAGACCCATTTGGAGTTCACGATGATAAAATGGCATACTAAAGCCACGTCCACGTGAAAACCACTAAACTGTGTTTCTACAATCCTGAACGCTCGTCCTATCTACGGACGCGGATCAGCTGACACGTGTCCGGATGATGCACGCTGTCGCTGTGAAAACGGGAGGCTTTAATGAATTTGATGGGCTTTTTGTTTTAATCATTTTCAAGTGGCCTAAGAGTGGGTTTGGTTCAACATTTCAAATGGATTTTGATGAAATGTAAATATCCTTAACCTAAAGAGTTTTGATGAAATGCAAATTACGTTTGGAAAAAGCTCATTTCAAAATGAGTTTTGGATTAAATGTTGTTTGTTAAAAATAACTTTGCAAATGGGTTTTGATAATTTTTACCATTGTGGGGATAGTTTTGAAAAAAAAAATTTCTTTTTGCATTTGGCCAAATGTTGAAAGCCCAATGCTGGTCCCTATCAGTATTAGGCTTCCAGCATTCCCAAGGGCCAAATGCTGGCCTAAAATGAACCAAATAGTTTAGCATTTTTCCAAAGGGCTTGAGGACTGAAAGCCCTTTGGGAATGCTGAACTAAATCTACCCTAATATCTTAAGAGACAAAAGCGAAAAGGTTTTGGACGTCATCTTCTTCTTCTCCAAGTTGCCAATACTTGATGTGCAATGTAATATTTGAACCTTAAATTTATTCAATATAGTCCCTAAATCTTTAATTTATTAATGTTGTCTCTAAACTATATGAAAATGTTCAATATAGTCTTTCCATTAGTTTAAGATCAGAGACAACATCTAATGTTGTCATGTGATTCACGAATTAAATTGAATATATACCAAAAGTTTCGGGAATTACATTGAACAGGTTCAAAGTTCATGGATCAAAATTGCACATTGGGTTATTGTTTGGGATCCACATTGCATATTAATCTAAAGTTTAGAGATTATTTGTGTCATTTTTCCATTATTGTATTTTTTCGTGAGGATTTTGTGTTTCCTTTTAAATTCCTATTCACTTATGTGAGCACGCAGAGCATCAGCTCTTGATTTGTCTTCAGTTTTTTGGTGTTCATCTTATTTTGACCCTTTAAAATTTCCAGGTCATGGAGTTATTTATCAACAGTAGACATGGTGCTCGAGAGCTGGCAAGATCACTCGGATTTCGATACTAACGATTCTCTGGTGCACTTAGTGATTTGGTACTGATAAATGTCGATTTTTTATTCGGCAGCTTTTTTTTTTTTGTCGGATTTGTGTTTCAGTAATTAAAACTTAATTTTCAGTGCAAGTTGGATCATTAATTGAAAAGATTGTGCTTTTAACATTGGTATGCCGAAATAAGAAATTAAAGTTGTCGAGGTGATCTTAAACTTGTGCCCGATTTTGGTCACTCCCATCTTGAGCTTGAACCTCTATCCCTTTCCTAACTCTTCAATTAAGTTGACCGGAAAATGGGGTTAGATTTATAATTAGATATTAAGGATATTATTTATGTTTCGTCTAGTTTCACTATTGACTTATAAGCTAATTTCCTCTTATATTAGACTACTTCCTTGCGGAGACATGTTGTACGGGTATCAATCCCCTTATTTGTAACACATTATAGTGTCAAGTCATACACTAAGATTCTTTTATTGCCGTGCTTAATTGCCTAACTAATTCTCTAATGCTTTGGTTTAGCCATCAGGATAAAAGCAGGAGGATATGTTTATTGTCATTCCATGTGTTGGTAACTGTTTAGATAGGATAAGGGGATAAAAAACCCGTTTTATCATATCATGTATTTTGGTAGCTATCCTAGAGAGGATAAAGGGGATATAGCAGTGATTAAAAAAAAAAAAATCCTAAGAGAGGAGTGCGATAGATTTGAATAGGTTTCTCAATAAAACATACAACGATGAAAATTAGGTTTTTCCTATAACCACTACCTCTCCGCCTCGTTGGGCCGTCTCTTTCGCGCGGTGAACATCAAGTGTGATCACCTCTTCGGCAATGCAGCTGGGGAAAACGAGGACAGATGTGATTTGGGATAAAAATCTTCCTCCAAGTGAGGATGATTCTTTCGGTAAATCTTTATAGATACTAAGAAACTTAAGAATTGCAATCTAGTGGTCTTTGTCCTTTGCTTTTTGCACTGAAAAATCAAGAATTGAGTGATTGGTATTCTAAAAGGGGTTTTGAAAATTTTGGCGCTAAATGATGCGCCGTACATAAAATTTGGCACTTATAGCGTACTTAAGCCCAAGACGTTTACCGTAAGCATGATTTTCTTACATTTCAACTTACAACTATCTTCTTTGTCACTCTCGCAAGTCCCCGTTAGGAATTGCTCCATTTCTTGGAAGGATCAAACCCGACATTCTTAATGGTGAAATTATTAGATCAAGCTCGAAGCTCCGGTGATCTTCGGCAACTCTTAACTCCGGCCGAAGCTCCACATTTGGTGGCTTCAACGGCGTCGCAGACGTGGAATTATTTTGTATCAAGTTGCCATATGCCAGTGAACTTTGAAACTCATGCTTGTCGCGAATAATGACGTCATAGGCCCTGAATCGAGTTCTTGCACAAAAATAAGGAACAACTGATTTTTCGTAGTTAACTGATGCAGATTAGAATCACAATTGGGATATACTTTGTTATTCTGAGTTGTTTTGGACTATGAAATATCCATGCCGTTTTGACGTCGAGAAAATCTATCATAAATTTCTCGTCTTTGAGCAGTTTAACTCTGAAAATTTTGTGTTCATTACGGTAGCGTCGCCAATGGACCAAGTACGTATCTAGTCCATGGCTACACAAGATGTGGGAAAAAAAAAAATTTCAAATGGATTTTTTTCATTTACCAACTTATTTCATTTCCAACTTTCCGAAAAACAAAGGAGAAGAAAAAGGAAAACGATGACTTCTTCAATGTTCATCAGTGAACTTTGTCCAAAGCTTGCAAATTGAGATCAATAAAACTAGTGTTTTTCATATTTATTTATGAGAACACACAATGGTAAGCTACATCTTCATTTCTATTATGATTGTGGATAGATAGGCCTAGTTTTGGCTCTTGCCCTAGGTACTATGGGCACCGCATGATAACGTTTCTATTTCTCCTGTTTCTGTTCCAAACCTATTTCGGAAATAGGTTTGGAACAGAAACTCTTTTGGCAACGTAAATCTGTTTTTCTATTTCTGAAACAAAAATCTGTTTCAGAAATAGATTTTGGCACCCAAATCCAAACAAAAATTTTGTTTCTTGCAGAAATAGAAAAATCTATTCTGTTCCAGAAATAATTTTTCTGGAACGGAATGGTTGTCAATGGCGCGCCTTATAAGCCCTTGTCCGGGCCCCGCGTATAAGTGCAGTTGGGTCCTTGTAGGCGATATAGTTACTGTGCGTTTGTTAAATACTTTATAACATTTACAACGTCTCTTTTACGTTGAAATCAATGTGACTTTTTATTTTGTACAAAATGTAAATTGAAGAAGGCAAAAATAATAATAATAATAATAATAATTTCTTCAAAATGAAAACCGCCTAAAATGTGTGAAGCAGGCAAATATATTATCTTTTTCCACGTAATTTTTTTTTTCTGACCCCGACAAGAAAAAGGCAGGAAGGAGCTTCTCTCTCTGGTTCTGGTTGACGATCCTCTTCCTGGCGAAGAACCTTGATAATCATCACCATCGCCGAAACCCAAACCAAAATCCTCAGGAACAAGCCAGCCGTCTTCATCACCCTTCTTCTCTCCACAGCTCGTAATCGCCTGTGCGTGCGCGGGCGTGTGGGTGTCAAACAGCGGAAAGGAGACCGCGAGGGCGATCGGTAGCTACCTCGCAGCATGGCGATGCGGGAGCTCGTGACTGGAGCAGCCAACTGCGACCCCTCCGCTTCTTCGAACCCCTTCGGTGCTCTTGCCAACGCTCTCGTCGGCTCATCGTCCAAAACACAGGTCCTTAATTCGTTTTTTTTTCCCTTCTCGGAATTCGTGGCGGTTCGTGCTAGTTTTGTTTGGTTCGAACTGTTACAGCTTCGAGCAGTCGAGCTTCGGTGATTCTATTCGATTGCTGGTGGCACTTTGAGGCCCTTATCTCCTGTTTTGTTTTATTGATGGCGGAATTCCCCGGGTTAGTTGCCGGCAGTCATGGCCGAGTTATTGTTTCCTTGCATCGATTGTGGCTGTGAGTTGATTGGCATGAATCGGCTCTTGTCTCGCTAATCGATGGCTGCTGGGGTTCCGGCAAGTGCCTGCTTGTGTTGAATTGTTCTCGCGAGGCCATTTTTGCTAAATCAACTGGTTGAATTCCTGTGGACTTATCGGAATTAAAACTGTTGAAGATGCAAGGACTCGCTCAGTAACCGTTTTAGCAGATTTTAGCTTTGAAGTGATGGTGTGGATATATGGACTGATAATTGGTACAGTGGGAGCTAAAAGTAGCAGCCGTGCCTCTATAGCGGTTACTGTTTCACTTGGGGACTGACTCAGACTGGTCATTTGTCTCCACAGGAAAGGCTAAAGGAGATTCCTACAACAACTCCAGCGGCTGAGAGCCAGTTTTTTGCGCAGACAGAGGATCGTCTGAGAGCGATTCCTGGCTCGGAATCTGATCAGTCTCTTTTGCCAGCCAATGCCCAGGTTTTCTATTTTTGAAATATTTAAGAAATGAGGAAGCTTTCTGTCAACTATCTGGGTGCTGATTATTTTATTTTCTGATGTCAGGGATCTGAATTCCTCCGTCGTTTTCATGCTGTGGAGCATGGTGGGTTTGCGGATGCTTGGGATGAGATACAACAAGCTAATGTCCCTTCCATGCCTCACGACTTGAGGGTTGGCATCAATCCTCAGATTCAACCTACTCTAGATGGTGATTTCTTATTTTCTCCATTTCTGGATTAATAATGCAGACATGCTGCATTTGTTTTGTCTTCCGTTCACTTCACTTTCACCCTTGTTCAGACTGAAATAGTCAACTACTCTCTGTTTTGTTCACTATTCTTTGTAGTTGCTAAAAACAGTGAAATGATCAAAAGACCATGTATGTCGCTGAATTATATGATGCTGCGATAAAGCGGTGAAGAGTAAATTGGACGGGAGAAAACTAATGCTGCAGAGGAATATGGTTCCTGTTTCATAATTGCCGTTTGTGTTTTGAAGAGAAAACTAGGACTTGCATAAAGTCTTATGTTTGAATTGAATTTGACGATTGAGAACTCTGCAGAGAAGTTTGGCAATCAGGTAACGTGAAATACTGGGACTGCTCTCACAGGTGTGACGCGGTGGTAATATGTCCATGATTTCTGCCGTATATCTAAGCATGCATCCTTGCGTAATTTGAATTTTCATAGGATGGGCTAGCTGATAATAGTGGAAGACCGTTAAAAAAATGATGATCTTGGTACTGTTTGGATATTTAAATGCAGAAAGATTATTTCTCGAACTTTCTACACACTATTTGTAGATTAGAATGGACAGGCCCAGAAATGCTCATTACTAGAGTGCGAAGGATTTTTAGTCTTTGGCATTTTGTGGTATCTATCTTGGGGGTCTTACTCTCTTGATCATATTGCAGGGCCACCACAGAGAGTGTTGTCTGGCGTTCTGCACTCGTTTTGTTTGATATTGCCGTGGTGGTCATCACCTTTTCGTCTGCCAACTTCCAATTTTAGGGGTTGTCTAGCAGAGTGTATGGAATGGAGTGCTTGAGGTGACTTTAGGTGTGACCTCGTGTGCTTTCTTCACGTGGGGTTGGGTCCCACGTCTCGGCGTTTATTCGTCCGGTCATTTGTGGTGAGATTCGGATTCGGTAACAGTGCCTCCAATCTAGTCCTCGTCTGCTTTGGTTAAGTTTTATCACCCTCTTTTGTTGCCGGTGTTCTGTCCTTGGCGCCGTTCGCTTCGTCTCCGCTGACCTGCGTATCCCAGATGCTTGCTCTTTGCCCTTATTCTCACTTGAGCTCCGGTCTACTTCTCACCGTCTCGCGTCCTCTCTTCGTCGCACGGTGCGCTCGCAGCGTGCTCTTGGAAGCGGCGGCGCGCTTCTTCGCGTTCGTCGTTCCTTCTGACTCCTTCAGCTGAGGCTTACTACTTGCCTCCGTATTTTATCTCTCTCCTTGATGTCTTTCTCTTGTCGTCTCCCTTTATGTTGCTTCTCGTGTCTCTCGTCTCGCCTTCTGCTCTTT
>JAGVVM010022146.1:0-19590 GCA_019149425.1 Psidium friedrichsthalianum
TTCTGCTTTCGTTCAAACCTATTCAGAAATAGGTTGGAACAGCAAATCTTTGGCAACGTTAAATCTGCTTTTTTATTTCTGACAACAAAATCTGATTTCAGAAATAGATTTGCGATCCCCCCAAATCAAAACCAAAAAAATTTTTGTTTCTTGCAGAAATAGAAAAATCTATTTCTGTTCCAGAAATAATTTCTGCGAACGGAATGAGTTGTCATCGCGCGCCTTATAAGCCCTTGTCCGGCCCCCGCGTATAAGTGCAGTTGGGTCCTTGTAGGCGATATAGTTACTGTGCGTTTGTTAAATACTTTATAACATTTACAACGTCTCTTTTTACGGTTGAAATCAATGTGACTTTTTATTTTGTACAAAATGTAAATTGAAGAAGGCAAAAATAATAATAATAATAATAATAAATTTCTTCAAAATGAAAACCGCCTAAAAATGTGTGAAGCAGGCAAATATATTATCTTTTTCCACGTAATTTTTTTTTTCTGACCCCGACAAGAAAAAGGCAGGAAGGAGCTTCTCTCTCTGGTTCTGGTTGACGATCCTCTTCCTGGCGAAGAACCTTGATAATCATCACCATCGCCGAAACCCAAACCAAAATCCTCAGGAACAAGCCAGCGTCTTCATCACCCTTCTTCTCTCCACAGCTCGTAATCGCCTGTGCGTGCGCGGGCGTGTGGGTGTCAAACAGCGGAAAGGAGACCGCGAGGGCGATCGGTAGCTACCTCGCAGCATGGCGATGCGGGAGCTCGTGACTGGAGCAGCCAACTGCGACCCCTCCGCTTCTTCGAACCCCTTCGGTGCTCTTGCCAACGCTCTCGTCGGCTCATCGTCCAAAACACAGGTCCTTAATTCGTTTTTTTTTCCCTTCTCGGAATTCGTGGCGGTTCGTGCTAGTTTTGTTTGGTTCGAACTGTTACAGCTTCGAGCAGTCGAGCTTCGGTGATTCTATTCGATTGCTGGTGGCACTTTGAGGCCCTTATCTCCTGTTTTGTTTTATTGATGGCGGAATTCCCCGGGTTAGTTGCCGGCAGTCATGGCCGAGTTATTGTTTCCTTGCATCGATTGTGGCTGTGAGTTGATTGGCATGAATCGGCTCTTGTCTCGCTAATCGATGGCTGCTGGGGTTCCGGCAAGTGCCTGCTTGTGTTGAATTGTTCTCGCGAGGCCATTTTTGCTAAATCAACTGGTTGAATTCCTGTGGACTTATCGGAATTAAAACTGTTGGAGATGCAAGGACTCGCTCAGTAACCGTTTTAGCAGATTTTAGCTTTGAAGTGATGGTGTGGATATATGGACTGATAATTGGTACAGTGGGAGCTAAAAGTAGCAGCCGTGCCTCTATAGCGGTTACTGTTTCACTCGGGGACTGACTCAGACTGGTCATTTGTCTCCACAGGAAAGGCTAAAGGAGATTCCTACAACAACTCCAGCGGCTGAGAGCCAGTTTTTTGCGCAGACAGAGGATCGTCTGAGAGCGATTCCTGGCTCGGAATCTGATCAGTCTCTTTTGCCAGCCAATGCCCAGGTTTTCTATTTTTGAAATATTTAAGAAATGAGGAAGCTTTCTGTCAACTATCTGGGTGCTGATTTATTTTATTTTCTGATGTCAGGGATCTGAATTCCTCCGTCGTTTTCATGCTGTGGAGCATGGTGGGTTTGCGGATGCTTGGGATGAGATACAACAAGCTAATGTCCCTTCCATGCCTCACGACTTGAGGGTTGGCATCAATCCTCAGATTCAACCTACTCTAGATGGTGATTTCTTATTTTCTCCATTTCTGGATTAATAATGCAGACATGCTGCATTTGTTTTGTCTTCCGTTCACTTCACTTTCACCCTTGTTCAGACTGAAATAGTCAACTACTCTCTGTTTTGTTCACTATTCTTTGTAGTTGCTAAAAACAGTGAAATGATCAAAAGACCATGTATGTCGCTGAATTATATGATGCTGCGATAAAGCGGTGAAGAGTAAATTGGAGGGAGAAAACTAATGCTGCAGAGGAATATGGTTCCTGTTTCATAATTGCCGTTTGTGTTTTGAAGAGAAAACTAGGACTTGCATAAAGTCTTATGTTTGAATTGAATTTGACGATTGAGAACTCTGCAGAGAAGTTTGGCAATCAGGTAACGTGAAATACTGGGACTGCTCTCACAGGTGTGACGCGGTGGTAATATGTCCATGATTTCTGCCGTATATCTAAGCATGCATCCTTGCGTAATTTGAATTTTCATAGGATGGGCTAGCTGATAATAGTGGAAGACCGTTAAAAAAATGATGATCTTGGTACTGTTTGGATATTTAAATGCAGAAAGATTATTTCTCGGAACTTCTACACACTATTTGTAGATTAGAATGGACAGGCCCAGAAATGCTCATTACTAGAGTGCGAAGGATTTTTAGTCTTTGGCATTTTGTGGTATCTATCTTGGGGGTCTTACTCTCTTGATCATATTGCAGGGCCACCACAGAGAGTGTTGTCTGGCGTTCTGCACTCGTTTGTTGATAGTAGCCGTGGTGGTCTCCCTTTTCGTCCTGCCCAACTTCCAATGTTAGGGTTGTCTGAGGGTGATAAGCAATGCATACGTGATCGCAGCACTATAATGGCACGGCACTTCTTTGCAGATAAGAGTGAAGATTTTATCAATGCACAGGTATGTGCCATTTTCTGATATTTAGAGGTATCTGGCCGTTATTATTGATTCTCGGTTGGTGGTGTGGAATATATTATCTCTTATAACAAACGACATTTGATTTCCATAAATTCATGATCCCTTTGGTTTAGTCCTTTACCTTGTTTTTGCCACAAATGCACCTCGAGTATTGTAGGCTGATAATCTTCTATCTTTTAGATTGTTAGATTTTTCAATCTTTTTTAACTATATTCTTATAGAATCTAAATGGGATGCATGATTTGCTGACTTTCTTCATGATAAACTGTGTTGGTATTTCTTCATTTTTTCCTGCTTTGCCTCCTAAATTTGGTTTCACTTACATATTCTTTCCTTTTATTTTTCTTTTTGCTTAGCATTTACCAGTTTCTGTTTCTTTTCCCTCACTTTTAGGTGAATGCACTGTTGCACTCCTTAGATATTGATGGTGATGTTCGCGGCAAGGGACCTCTGCCTGGGAGATTTCGGGAATTGGAGGATTATTGGAATGAGTCACAGGGAATGATGAAACCCGGTCCCCATCTTGGTGATGCATGGGCCGCGGAATTTAACCAACACCGAGCAGAGCATGGTGGTCCCGATGCTTGGGTGAATTCTTTTGAGCAGCAGCATGGTGCTAATGGTTGGGCTTCTGAGTTTGAGCAGGCAAGAATAATTTAGCTTGTGTTGGTGTCAAACTTCATGGATAATCTTGTCCATGACGTAGGTATTACGTGCAAAAGCAATGGTTATGCATTACTGGATTTTTTTTTTGCAATATTTAATTACTCCAAAGAAACAGAACTGTGGATTCAAATCAATAGGAAGAAGGAAAATAATTCTGAACAGGGGTATCTCCATTCTTTTGTGATAAAAGGATTACGTTTTGATTCAGTATGTAAATTGTGGTTAGTTTTAGTTTAGCTAATGTGGATGACAAAGATCATCTTAACAGAACTTGTCCATGTATCTATTCCTTGTGCAGTTTTATATTTTGATCCAGAAGGATTAGTAGTCCATTAATCTAGCTGCACAATCCTTCTTTCTAAAAGGTCATAATAAAAATTATCAACTTTTTGTGGCTACAGCAATATTCTCAGCTAGCTACTGTAGATCAAATGGGGCGCGTCAACGTCCCTAGTTTAGCAGCGATGGAGCAGACTCGAATGCTTGCTCACACATTAGCACAAAATGATGATCCCAAGTTTCAGGTTCATATCATTAATCTTAAATACTTCACTTACCTATTGCCTTTATCTCTTCTTCATTTATATTTTGCCGTCATCAAGAATTTTATTTTTTATTGTGCATTAGGATAAGATGTAATTTGATTGGTGATGTTTTTTTTTTTTTGATATGGTGTCATTTTGCTATTGCACAAATTATGAAGGCTTATAGCTTGTAGCATTGTTTTGAAGACTTTCTTCACTTTGAAATATTCAATCAGCGTCTTCTGGTCTTCTGGCCTTCTGTTTAGAATGTCAACCTGTACCGTATAAATAGTGATGCTGTGTGTACAAAAAAGGTTACATAGACTAACGTACTAAATGGCATGACAATAGAAGGTGCATTCAAAACACTCAACTAATGCTTGTAAATGTACAATCATGTGTTCACCCTCTTAGTGAAGCTGATTTTCAGAGCATTTGGAGCAGCCAGTATTATTTTTCGGTCAGCTTTTTTAGTGAAAATGGAGTAAAGATGACATTGGACATGCATTTGCGTGGCACTTGGAGTGAGAACATTACTTTTGACTCCTTTGTAAACAAAATATCATAAGAAAGCTGCTGATTCTCTTCTTTGCTTGGTAATTTGTTCACCTTGCATCCAATGTGTGACCTGTTGCCATGACGTGTTCAGCTATAGTACCTTCCTACTGGTGCAGTTAACATGAAAGTCAAAAGCTCAGCTTTGAAGGAGCAAATTTAGGTCTTTGTTGACTTGCAATAAATTTCAACATTAGTCCTTGGGAAGCATATCATGGGTCTTGTTGAAGTTATACCTTTCAGTTTTGTTCCCTTGCTTCTGTTTGGAAGAAAATGATCACCTTGTAATTTCATTAGCCATAGAACAATAGCTGCTCAGACAGTATGATGCTATCCTATGCACTTTATTGTACCAGTGGCACTTATAGCATAATTTTTGGGACATGATGAACCTAGTTATTAGAGTGCTATGTCTTGGTTTCACAACATACTAGGATGCATGCTGTTAAAACTAGTTTACTTAGGTTTGTCTGGACGATTTTTACTTTTTGCGGCTCCTATACTGCAACTTTTTTTATTCATCTCAAAGAACTTGAAACTTTCACATTATACAGATGTTGACACGTAGATTTACATAAAGTTTTTTCATAACTTTTGGTCTTTAAATGATAGTTTAAATGTCGCAGGAAGCAGGAAAGCCAAGAAAAGTAATTTGTGCTTCTGTTAATGAAAAACAAATATGCCCTTACTATGGGATGTTATTACAGTATTTTATAAGTGCCCTTCAGAATGTATTGGCACGCTTTCTTTAAACAATCAGATCTTCTTAGCAATAAGTTTTGAGATGTGTATTTATATGAGTGATTTATGTCTTCAAGTTTTTGCTCCATTGAAATGTCAAATGTTCTGCAGAACTCAAAGTTCCTTCAGTTTGTATCGAAGATGAGCCGTGGTGAACTTATCATCGATGATAATCAAGTAAAGTCTGCACCTGGGGACTGGGCATCAGAATTTCAGCAACAGTACAATGCAGGTCCTTCTTGGGCTGATGAGTATGTGAGTAACGATCTGATCTAGGTTATATGCAACCTTCCTCCACGTTCTTGTTTAATGTACTCATTGTACATTCACTATTTCATGTTTTCTCAAGTGACAACAATTTAAGCAGAGCAAACTTGTGGGTGCAGTGCTCAAGCAAGGAAATCTGAAGCATTTCAATTTAACATAAGTCCTGTTAGATGCATTTTCTTAGGGGAAATATTTTTTGCTATTGTTTTGGTCGACCTACTTATGTTGGAGGATGCCTTTAACATTCAAAATAGAGTAATCGGCAAAATGGTTAGGCTGCCTTCTGTATGAGACGTCATTGCCTAATTCTAGTTCCTTTTTGACTCAGCTCCATCATGGACCTGATCAATGGGCTAATGAATTTGCTGCTGAAAGAGAGACAAAAGGAGCTCTAGAAGATCAATGGGTCAATGAATTCTCCAAGTTGCATGTTAATGAGTGGGCGGATGAATTTGGGCAGCAGGTTGCTGAAGGGAGTTTGGGGACAATACAGCTGATGACTGGGCAAATGCATATAGCGAGTGAGTTAATTATTTTGTATATGAAAGTAGAGAGCAAATTCAATCGATTTCTTAACTTCCTTACGGTAAAGGTTGATAATTGAAATATCTACTCGGCATATATACATTTTAAAATACTTTTCCTTGTACAATAGTGAATTCTTAGCCGCACATCTTTCAAAGTACTTAGACTTGCAGTGTTGCCTAAATGCCATGTCTTGTGAAGGGAAAATTGCCTTTTGAAGTTTGATCAAAATGCAATTATGGTGTTTATAAATTACCAATACCACACGTGCTTGTTGAAGATATGCATTGAAAGCAAAACAGTGTCACCGTCATTTATTGTTTTCTCCCTTGGTTGCTTAAATATTATGGTGGTCTCACCACGTCAGGCACCATCTTCTGGAAAGTCAAGTGAATTGTTCATCACATAGTTATGTATCGCACCGGTACTGCTGTACCACTGTTGAACTTGGGACAGAAGGGAAAGGTATTTTCATTATGGTTTGAGAAATTACCTATAAAGAAAGAGTTTGGATTCCTGCATGTCATGACAGCTGGTGATCACTCTGAAATGTGCATCTCCTCTCGTAAGTTTTTCTTGTTCAGTTTATCCTCGAAGCAATTTCGACAAAGACATTATTGTGACTGGACTTTCCACTTGCATTTTTCTTCAGATTTTGCCTTCATGTCTAAAATCTGAATTTGCTTTTGTTTCCAGTAATTCTAAATAATGACTTTATAGTTTGTGAGATACTAGCATGGAATCAACCATGTTTGTGACTACATTACTCAAATAATTTGAATGATATTGTAACGTAATTATCTATCTTCAGAGTTTGTCCTTTTTACATTTATGTTGTATCTTTCAGGTTCTGGAATGAGCAGAACCAGCAGTCAGATGGTTCAAGGGGAGTGTATGTTTTCTCAGATGTGAATCCATATGCTGGGCACCCTAATCCCTTAAAAGAAGGCCAAGATCTCTTCCGCAGAGGCTTCTGAGTGAAGCAATTCTTGCTTTAGAGGCTGAAGTTATGAAAAATTCTGATAATGCCGAAGGTTGGAGATTACTTGGCATTGCACATGCAGAGAACGATGATGATCAACAGGTTATTCAACTTACTGTATCTTAAAGTCAGTCAGAGTGTTCCTATGCTTAGGATTTTTCCTCAGGCACATCATCTTTTCCCTTCTTCAAAAATCTTTTTTTTTACCCTGAGTTTGTTGTTCTATTGTTGTCTTCACAAGAAACCTACCATCTGCTTGTCAAACGACTTGTTGACCCAGTTGCTTCTGTTGGAGATACTAAACTTTTAAGGAGTACCTCTTTAGTATGTCATATACCTGGATTTTTCCTGGACTCTTACTTGGCTGCATTTTTGTAGTAATCAGTTGTGCCAGCTAATTGAGAGGGGGACAATAGCTGCTTTAAGCACAAGTACTTCCAAGTGTATAGCTGAGATTCTTTAGCATGTGTACATAGAAATAATTGTCAATAATGAGTGGCCTGGGTTTTATTAAATGAGCTGTGCGACATATTTCTAGCAATTCATTAATGGCAATGTTTTAGCAGAGATCTTTAGTTGTTCAACTGAACCTTGTGTATTAACTGGAAACAAAATGAATGCAGGCTATTGCAGCAATGATGCGAGCTCAGGAGGCTGATCCAACTAATTTGGAAGTGCTTCTTTCACTTGGTGTCAGTCACACAAATGGTAGGTGCAAAGTTAATTGCAAAAGTGACCAAACAAACTAGTATGCTTTTTTATGCTAATTTTAGCTATGGCAGGATTCATCAGTTAATGAATTACATAGTTGAGACTCTGCTTTCTTCCTCGAACATAGTAGTGCAGACGAAGCTATTGTGGGCTCCTTAAACTTGACTTCTTAGTTATTACTCAAGTCTGTCTTATCCGTTACTTAACATTGGCTCTATTATTCTCCAGTTCAAGTCAAGTCGATCGGCTTGTGAGCTTTTTCAAGTAGTGGAGGATCTATACATGTAGCGTGTTTACATACTTAAGAACATTGAAATTTAAGTAATATAGTCTTTCACTTTGATAATTTGAGTGCAAGCTTGAGCATTTCAACTTGAGACTACAAGTTGATTCTAGATATTTGAGTCGAGTCCTGTGTATAAGGAGTTTTTCACTAGTTGAGGTTTTGTTTAAAAATCCTAATTCAATTGAACTGGAGTCGTCTCAAGTTTGATTATAGAAGTTTTTTCTCCATGGATCTCTCTTTTGGACAAGATGAAGAAGCAACAGAAGCATTGGATTATGGATAATTTCTAATATATGTAATTTTTAATTTCAGAGCTGGAGCAGACTACTGCATTGAGATACTTATATGGATGGCTGCGTCATCATTCAAAGTATGGAACACTGGCATCTCCTGATACGCCCGAGTCTTTGTATCACGCTGATGTAAGTGTCAGTACAGGATTCCTTACAGTTTGCATCAGTTTAGACAAAATTATGTGTTCAATATGTGGAAAATTAAAAGCTCTCTATTTCGCAAGCAGGTTACTCGATTGTTTAATGATGCTGCACAAATGTCTCCTGAGGATGGTGATGTGCACATTGTACTTGGTGTACTTTATAATTTGTCGAGAGAATATGATAGAGCTATTGCCTCTTTCCAAACGGCGTTGAAACTTAAGCCAAATGACTACTCACTTTGGAACAAACTTGGTGCAACACAAGCCAACAGTGTTCAGAGTGCTGATGCAATCTTGGCTTATCAAAAGGTACGGTTTAGAAGACCATATCTTGTTTGGATAATCACTTTTGGCTTGCAAGTGTATTAATTGTGAGATGTTAGGAAATGAAACAAGCAAATCGGCGAGATGTGTATAATTAAAACTTTCTTTGTGGTTATGGTCGAAGATGAAACAATTCTTTTCATGCCTAACAGCTATATAGCTAATCTTTACTGCTACCAAAGGAACATCACAGCCATGTCTTTTTATGTGACATAGAAATTCACCTAAGATGGATAATTCTGGGCCATGAAAACCCTGCTAATCTCATGGACTAGATATGAGTCGAAGTTGGGATGAATGGTCCGAACATGACTGTTTGCACTTGGGGTTGTTCGGAGTTACTTGTGCTATGCAATTATCTACATGCACTCTATTTCTTAAGTACTATGCTAAGCCCATGGGGTTTTCGGAGGAACTGCATTTGCACATTCTGTTGTCTATCCAAAGTTTGATGTGAATATGGAGTGAGTTCTCACTGTTTGTTGAAGTCAAGGTAACTCTTTTGAAGAACTTTTGTGTAACCTGTTCTTCCTTCTTCTATCTTAACTATGGACTATTGTTTGTTTGTATGTTAATTTGTGTACATGCACTTCTTTCATGCGCATGGTTGCTCGTGCATATGCAGGCGTGAAAAAGTTAGGTACTTAGATAACTTGAACTGTTAACTATCAATGATTCATGCTATTACATCCTGATGAAAGTGTGCTCAAGAAAGATGCGGCAAAGTGCATTTGCTTGTTTAGGAGATCATATATTGTTCCTCTGAAATAAAGTCTCCAATATATCTTGGCCTACCTATTTCTTAATCTGGGATTGACTCTCTCTCTCTCTCTCTCTCTCTCTCTCTGCAGGCTCTTGATTTGAAGCCTAATTATGTTCGAGCATGGGCAAATATGGGGATCAGTTATGCCAACCAGGTAAACTCTGCTGCATCAGTCTTTCTGTCCAGTTATTGGAGGAAGTAAATTATTTAATTGCAAGCATTGCATATTTGAGGGTGGGGTGCGGTTGAATTTGGAAACCCTTTTGGTGGTTCCAGCAACAATTTGCTGTAGGACCATGCATGTTATTGCACTATGGCTAATTTCTCTGGTCAGGGATGAGCAGCCCCACTGTCAACAACGTCCGGGAAAAATCATGCAAAAATTAAAGTTTTTTAAATACCCGATTTCAGTTTATTACGTCGTTCCCCATTAGGGCCTGTTTGTTTAGGTTCTTTAAAAAGAAAAAAAAGAAACTTTTTGCTTTCCCATTAAATCTAAAATAGTAGAAAAATACAAAAATTTTTAAAAAATTTGAATGTGAATGTACATGTCAACATTTGTATGTTGTGAAAGTTTCAGGTGCGTTGAGCTAATAAAAGTCGAAATGCATTCACCACGAGATTAAGATTAAGCAAAAACCAAAATGTAAAAGACTATCTAGACACACCAAACTTCTTTGATATCATACATTCTTAATAATTGACAATAAAGCCATTTGGTTGTCTTCATTGCGAGAACTTACAAGATGGAGATTCATGGGAAGAGATGAACATTAACTAGAGTGGCAATTCATATCGGGTCAGAATTCGCGTGCACTATTTGTGTCATTTCTTGTCATGACGAAAAGGAGAAAACGGTGAAAATGAATCAGTTGGCGTTAGTTTTGAGTTAAAGTCCTGTCCCATTGTGTCGGTTTCAGGTTTCCTTTTCTCTCACTAAATTTGCATTGTATTCCACTCCTTTTTCATGTTGTGTCAGGAGTTGCTATAAAATACTTTCATGTATTTCTTTTGGTTGTGGTGTGAAGTGACTGTCTACAGTCTTCGCAAAGAAGCTTTTGCAGTAATAATCCACAAAATGTATGGAGATTTCTGGCACCATGTCTCTCACCACTTATGTTCTTTCCCCATTTAGGGCATGTACGAAGACTCTATTCGTTACTACGTCCGTGCACTTTCCATGAATCCGAAGGCGGACAATGCATGGCAATACTTAAGAATCTCGTTAAGGTATGACCTTCTCCAATGTATAAGCTTGTTTCTGATACCAGTATTCGTGCAGCATATAAAGATCTGCCTTTGCCCATGCTGTCTCCTTTGCAGCTCTGCTTCTAGGAACGATATGCTGAATGCTTGTGATTCGCGGAATTTAGACATCCTGCAGAAGGAGTTCCCCCTTTGATGGTTTTATTGGTTTTGGAACTGTGGCCGAGTAATGGTTTGTGACGAGAGATGGGTTAATGTGCTTTTTCAGATACGTGGAGTCGTAAGGGTTCTTCGCCGAATAGTAGGAAACTTCTGTGCATGGGTTGAGGTTGCTCTGTTGGGAAAATGATGAGCTCTTCCTCGTGGCCGACACCTGAAGAATTGAGAGCTCACTAGATTGGATTTGGCGCACAGGCCGAGAGTAGCTTTAAGTGCCCAAGGCATTCACATGCTGTCGTTATTGGCCCTTGGTTGCCCTCCAATTTATTGCGTGCTATATGATTCGATCTAGAAAAGTAATCTGTACCATGCTCCTTTGGCAACTCGGATGTTAGGATCTGCAATGGCTTAGATCCTTCTGAATGGCTTTGTAGTTTGTAAAATAAGAAAGTGCACTTGAGGCGGATTTTTTGCACCATAAAGGAAGATGGACGCTGAATATGCATTCGTATTGAAGTTAAAAACATTTTTTCCATCATGTTTAATGGCCAGTCGCTGCATTTAGCCAGCACTACCGTAGTTGAAAATAGTCTTTCGTTTGTTTTCCAATCTGCGTGACCATCAGACGGCTTAAACGGGCTGGGGTTTTATTCAACTGGAAAACCAGATGTAATAACTTTAATTCATTCGTGAGAGCCTTCGCAATTGCTCGCTATAGTCATTACTTTTTTAAGTACGAAGCACTTCATCACACTTACTGGGGCCGTTCATGTGTAAATTGCCTGCTTGAATTGCATTGCATTAGTCATCATATTAACCGTGAGTCCCTTGTGAGTTGTTGCTGAACCTTGAATGTTATTTCCCGATATGATGTGATGGAAAGATTTGTTCCGAACGAGGATAATGTCGAGCTGGGAAACTCACTCTCTCTCTCTCTCTCTCTCTCTCTGAATGAAATGATATGATGTTCATGTGGGGTTTGGTTTCATGTTTGTCTGAGCAGAGGAATGGTACGATCCAACATAATAAATGCAAGCCTACCTGCTCTGACCTTTTTTTCTCCTTCAATTGACTTCTCGCGCCCGGTCCCCCTCCATATACAAAGCTCTCCGGACGTCCCTGCACCATCCTTTCCTATTCCCTGCCCTCCTCCCCCTATGATCCTACGCACGAGTTTGCCCACCAAGAAATTGCATGTCTGAATGTTTGATTTGGCCTGCACTCTCTCTCTCTCTCTTCTCTCGCTCTCTCTCTCTCCTCGACCAGTTAATGATCTCCCACGAAAACGCGAGGTGGAAACCGCCTGGCGCAATTCTTGACTTCATTTGTCCCGATGGGCCCATCGTAATAGGTTCGCCACCATCGGACGATGTCGAGTTAGTCGTGGCTTTAGATCGAATGTTCGGTACAGATACAATGCTTATTAAGTATGATACTAGAAGCTAGGCCGATCAGCTATGTCTGATATGCATGACGTACGTGATAATAAGGCCTGAAAAATGAGAATCCTGCTTCCAGATTATAAACCTCCCCCTCTCCCCCCCCCACATTATTTATTGAAGCAAATCTCCACTGTCGCTCTCACCGATCCCCGTCCTCGCCGCCCCCATGTGGCCCAGACCCCTCCACTCCACTCCACTCACTTCACTTCACTTCACTTCAACTCTCTCTCTCTCTCTCTCTCTCTTCTCTCTCCTCCACAGTGAACAGAGAATCAGCAAAGCACCAGGAATTGCTTGACGATAAACAAGTTTCGAATGAATGGGCCAAGGATCCTATGCACCTAAAAAGAATCTATCACGACCATCTTGATTTCAACCCCCCCCCCCCATAAAAAAAATACAACTCTCTTGCTGGTTATTAAGATCTATCCGACGATGGGATTGAGTGGTTTCGTGTGGAGTTCGTGTACAGGTCCATGTCCGGTGCGAATACCAGAAACCCCGCCGCTTATTCGGGACGGACACACATATTTGGCGCGCATGTTAAAATATCATCCAATCCAGGCGGCAATCGGATCAATTCGTTCTCTCCAAATGAGCACAAGGACTCGGATTCGTCCCATCCTCATCCTAGTATATGGGTGATCGTGAAATGTTGGTACTTTCGAATAATGATAGTAAAAATTAGATCCTTCAAACGGGTGGATCAGGTCATCGGATTTAGGTTGGGTCATAAATGGTTTGACCCAAATAGATTCATTTTATCAGTTTATTGTCATGCAAATTTAGTGATTCATATCCGATTTAACTTATGCACAATGCACACCCAACACGTATTACTAAAATAGTTTTGCATTTATTCCAATATAGAAAAAATCATATAAAAAATAAGGTGAGAGTATGGAGTAAATTAGCGCAAGATCGAGAAAGAATGAAGAAAGAAACATGAAAGTGAGTTAGTTCTAAGTAAATTGCAAATCTATATACGATTCATTTAACACTCACATGAGTTAAGGAATAAGTTAGTGGTTTTTTTTGACAGGTCTACTAGAAGTGTGAACTTTTACCTAAGTACTTGGAAACTCCAAGAAATAGTAATTGGTGCACGATGGCCTATAGGGTGTCCTAGCAAACAGCGTGTGCGCTTGGTAGGCTGACGCTTACATGAATCACTGCTGCTACAGTGAATCAGAAATGCATGAAGAGGAGATGCCCTCGCACAAACTTTGGGGCTTGATATTTTTGGAGCAGTAACGATGCAAATAATCTCTAAACTTTAACTCAATATGAAATGTGATTTTTGAAGTGTTAATTTGTTTAATGCGGTCTTCAAACTTTATTTCGATATGCAATATCGTCTCTAAATTTTTTATTTATTCAATGTGATATATAAACTTTTAGTTTATGTTCAATCTAATCCCTATATTGCTCTTGAAGTTGAATTAATGAAAGGGAAATTTTGATCATTTTCATGTAATTTAAAGATTAAACTGAGCATGTATGAAAAGTTCACTGACTAAATTAAATAAATATAAAGTTTATGGACTAAATTGAATAGATTCAAAATTTGGGAACGACATTACATATTGAGCCAAAATTCAAAAATTAAATTGAATAAATCATAAATTCATGGACTACATTACATATTGGGTCGAAGTTTCGATACCATTTATGTCATTTTTCCTATTTTTGGGTGTTCAATTTCGGATCTTTCTGGTGAGGCAGAGATTTCATTTGCTGAAGTGTCTTATTGATTGTGTGACTTTGAAGTAACCTTGCATCTGAGTAAGGTTAAGCCATTCATTTTTTTTTTGTGCCTTTTTGTTGCTCTTAATCAGTCGGTCAGTGGATCAATCAATCAGTCAATCCTGGGCACTTATGTCCAAGTGACATATGGCTGTCCAATGCTTTTTATATGGACCCTTTTTTTCCTTAATTTCTTTCTCCTTCTAATAAACCAGATTAAGCTGTCATTAATCATGCATAGCATATTCAAATAGTGTCCTCGCATTCAGAAAAATTATAGAAAAGAAAGAAAAAAAACGTACATGTCAGCTGGGGAGTGAAAAAGATTTGAACATCTCTGCGATCTTATCAGTATTGACTGGTGGGTTGACTAAAGCTCATCATTGATTCATGCTGTTCTCTCTCTATCTATCTCTCTGTGTGCGAGTGGACCTCTGGATTAAAAAAGCTAAAAGCTTTTGCGGAACTGCACTAATTTAAAAGTCTCCAATGGGGATTCTTCTTTTAAAATTTTCATAGTTTAAGACTCAACATCAAGAGCATTATTGTAAGGAAATGGCCACAACTTAATCTGTGTGACATGTTTGTATGATTGTTCTGTATCACATTATGATTGTACGTGACAATAATGATTGTCAAATATATCGTTAAGTATTATATTCATTTGACAAATTACAAGCTTGAAAGTTCTTCATCTCTTTTGTTGGATTTCCTTTATTTCGCAGGTTGATTTTTCTTTCTTTTAGTTCGGGGCCATTCGAGGATTTGCGTTTGATTGCTTGTGCTAGCTTTTCGGTTTAAAAAATGTTCGCGTGCACAAGAAAAAAAATGTTGTATTTTTTTATATTCTTGATTAGCTGATATCTTCCTCCAACCAAGTTTCTAATTAAAGGCGACAAGTTATTCATATTACTCGCATGTAGACTCAACTGATTTATGAAAATGCACGTTTGTAAGCCATCATGACTCCATGAAAACTACTCCACAAGGTGTTACTCATCGTCATCATGCCACTGTATGTATAATTAATCTTGTCTATCGATGATGATGATGATGATGATGATAGCGCATTCAGGGTTTTGTCTACTTTCTATGGGTCTTACATAGAGAAGTGCCTGAAGTCTAAAGTGAAGCTGAAGTCCAATTCTCCAAAGAAAGAGAGAATCAAATTCAGAAGGGAGAAAGCTAATAATAATAGAAGAGATCTTAAGAGAAAGCAACACACGAGTAGGGGGAATATCCTGAGGGCTGCTTTTTCTTAAGCCAACACTGAATGATTGAGGGAGCACCCGGAAAAGAGGAAAAAAAAAAACAAAAGTTTAATCGCTCGTGGCGGATCAGAACACCAGATAGATTCCCCCCCAAATTCGTGTCCCTAACTGCTCATCGCTGAAATATTTATTCCGGTTTTTCAATTCCGAGGGAACAAAAGGTGCGTCAATTACTCGTCAATGGCCGTGGAAGATTTCAAACTTAAAAGCTGGTGGGGTTTTCCCTTTTTTCCAGGGACACACAGGTCAAAAAGGTCAATGCCCTGGGTCAGCCATGGAATGGTTTGCTGTGTGTTCAATCTATAAGTCAATGAGTGGACCAGATGCATATGGATTGCATCTTTTGAAGAAGCAAACCCTCGGGATCTTTCTTTCTTTTCTGCAAACGGTGCTGAGATCAGCACACGTGCCCATGTTTCGATGCCGATCGAATGATCACAGATATGCACACACATCGTGATCGCAAGGCCGGGTTGGATGTTAAGAAAAATCCTGCTATCTGTTGTGCGAATTCGGTTCGTCTCATTGTTGATGCCCGAAAGAGAGAAACTTGTTTGGTCGTTAACATAGATGATAGAGTTGGTCACCGTAGTAGAAAAACATGACGGGGAACATGGATATTTTCATGTACCAAACCCTCTCATTTAAAACTACGAAGACACAAAAGCTAAGTACCTACTCTAGATCAACTAGAGACAGAAGTTTTTTTTTTCCCTTTCTTTTTTCTACCCTTTTTCACGTACAAACCATCTTATCAATGTCAGCGAGTGAACAGAAGTTTCTGAGAAGTGTTTTTAAACAATGTAATTCACACGCAAACCCTAAATTTTGTTTTTTCACCGATCTCTTTTTAGCAAGCAAAGGATCAGAGGTCTCTTCTCTTTCAAGTAGCCTGATCTCTGAGTGAGTCAAGGGGATGTTCCCTGGTTTCTTTCCTGTGTGGCTGCATGTTTCTTCAGATTCTCTTCATTTAGTGGGTTAGGGCGAAATCATTCGGCGAAAATGGACGAAAATTGGGGAGTAAAGAGTAAGCCAACAATTTCTAGGAAATAGAAGGAATCAGGCTATGGAACCAAGGTTGAAAAGATTGAAAGAAAAAAAAAATAATTCACAATAACTGATGAATCATTCCTCAAAAGCTAAAGATTAGTAAGCCTTTTTAGAAATTAAATGGATTTAGTCTCATATGTGCATGAAAAAGGTAATCAAAAAAGAAAGAAGATGAGTTCTTCCTTCTATTTTCCTTTCGTTTGACGATGAACTAAGATGTGCACCTTCCATGTCATAGATAGAGGCACACATTAAGAGCTTGTTAGTTTAGGCATAAGAATACCTTTTCTCTTTCCCTGAAAAATTGGAAATATTTATTTAAATTTATCAAGAAAAAAATTGTATGTGATTCGACATATTAATACGTGAGTACTTTAAAAGTTTCGGGGGTTTTGGGTGTTTTCTTTCTTTGAAAATTTTATGAATGAATAAAGTGCTGCATGCTTAGGAACTAGAAAGAGAACCCGTGTAAACCTGGATATGGAAAGAAAATAATTCGAATAGAGTGCTAGGTAGTTTAAGACTAGTACACAAAATCGACATATTATGTGTTGAATATGACCCACTTGTTCGAATATTTACTTGCGATCTCTTGCATCAATTAAAATGTTATCAATGTAGACTGGGCTTAATATGCATAGGAATACTCGAAATAATTAGAGGTAGTATTTAGACCGATTTTTAACATTAACACAGAAAACAACGGGTTTTGCATTGTAGCTTGCCGGTTATAATTATATTATGTTCTCTTTTAATCCGCCATTGATGGTAGCTACGACTAAAAGGAGCTGATCACAACAAGAATAAGGTCTCGCTACTAGCTACTCAAACTCGTTTTAGGTCCAGGTCAATGACTATGAGTTGATGGTTATTGAGTGTGATTGTGTAGCTCAAATATCATGCCTCGAGCAGAGTTCAAGCTTCTATTACTACTCAACTTGCACAAACTTTTCTGCTAATTTGCATTTCTGATTCTAAAGAAGTACCTAGGTAATTTTTAATGGGATTGCCATCACGAACCCAAAATCCAAGTTCAAATTCAAGTAAAGGTTGTAAAAAAATTTCGGGTGCCTAAAAAACTTGAGTCGGTTTGAGTTCAAACATGTTGAGCACTCCATGCAATCAATGTTGCGACTACGAAAAATAAAGATCGACCGAATTAGATTTCCTCTCAAAGTTTATAACTAGCGAGCAGGAGAAGTCCGATACTTTCATTCAAGAAATTGTCAAAAGTGAGCCTAAGTCTGAACTCGTCAATATATATCCAGGTAGTCTCACATTCACTTAAAAATTTAAACTAATAAATTATGAGCTAACTAGAATATATTAACCATTTCATATCATATTAATTATTTGATGTGGAACTTTTCCAACATAACTCACACATATCTTAACAAAATGTATCAATTGAGAGAGAGAGAGATATATGATGGGCATTTTTAGAAAATTATGTTAAAGAGTGGGATCTGCTCTAAAACCGTAAGCAAGAGACAAAGCCCTAAGAACTAATAAATAAAGAATGAAGTGGAGGTGGTCCTAGAAAAACCGCAGGACCCGAGAGATACCAAAGCACAAGTGTGCCTTCAAAAAGGTTGCAGGGTCCTAGGGGAGGCAAAGGGTGGGCAGCGGTAGCCTCTATTTTGACAACTTTCATGGTTTTGTTGAGGGGGACACAGGGCATAAATTAGGGATTGTTTGGTTCCTAATAATAGTTTTTAATAGTGTATTTACAATGACCCCTTCAATCTCAAAAAGATGCGCAGCAAAAAAGAACCAAGTTAAAATCACAGGCTGTTTGTTCTGTTCTTCCCTCAAAACAAGAACCCTCATGCAAACTCACTATCACTCTCGCACTCTTTAACAGAAGGCCAGAAACCCATTGCAATGCTACATATACAAACAAAAATCTGCAAAGCCTCAATATGCTAAGCAATATGGAAAACCTATAGAGGGTCTATGTCAATAAAGGGGTCATATTCCCTAAATTTGTATAAGTCTTATCATGATATTGTGTAGGCTAATTTTGTACGCGAAACTCAACATTGCTAATCGTGTCAAATCTATATATTTAAAGAGAGAGACTGGAGAGAGATGGGCAAGAGAGAGACGGGAAAGAATTTCAGCTGACAGAAGGCACATTTTCGTGAGAAGAAGACAGCACCGTCACCGTCACCATCATCACATCGATTATGATTTAATTAATTGAGGGAGAGAGATCAGGAGATCAGGACTTTGCATTAATAAAAACACAGAACAGCATCACCATTTCATCGTCCAAAGAAAAGGAAGGCATCATTCACATTAAAAATTTACATGGATGGGGAAAAAGTCAATCCATAGCACAATGACAACAACAGTGCAAAGGAAAAGCAAACACAAGACCATCTAGAAGATTTTGGTGCTTCGACCATTCAAAATCGTTATTCCATTTAATCGCAGGCATAAAAAAATATGCCCACGACAGGGGCAACCAAAGTGGAGTCGTAAATAACCATCCTAATTTAACAATCGATAGAACAAAACAAAAAACAAAGAAAACATGTAGAGAGATAGAGAGAAGGTTAGATGGCAAATAAAAAGGGTAATCAAGCATATTAGTACATTAAGCTATGAAAATCACGTTTAAGAATGAGTCTTTCAGGCTATTCAAGATATATATGAAAAAAAAAAGAGGGAAAGACCCGGGATCAATCGCAGTGCCCATGGCGATGATGCAGCGACGACGTCCAACGTTGATTCCCACGATCAGCTTCTTCGTCTCTCAGAAACTGAGTGCACTGACCAACCCCAACAATGCATGCAAAATGTTGTTTTAGGTTCAAGTTTCGCGTACGGTAGACAAATTCCCCCCCCCTTCTTGCCCAGAATAAGCTAAAGTTAGCTTCACTCTTCTGGTTCCTAGTTCTAAAGAGGGTTCTTGATTCATGCCAGGTAATAACCTTTCAGAATCAGCAAAAGCCTCATCCTTTCTTTTGTTTGATCTTTTGCTTCTCTAGTTTCTGGGGTGAGCGAGCTTGAGCCAAAGCCTCTCCAGAGCTGTAATATACAAGACAAAAATAGGGGAAGAAAGAGAAAAGTGGGGGTTATAATATATTAAGGGTTTGAATGATGATGAATATTTGTGAATTGGTGGAGGGAAGTAATCCAATCAGCGCCAAGAAGAGACTGTGAAGAGGGCTACTTTGCCAACCCGAGAAACCCAGAGCTGTTCTTGATCTGCAGCTGGTAACCTCGGATGGGATAATGGAAGCCTAAC
>JAGVVM010022147.1:0-24493 GCA_019149425.1 Psidium friedrichsthalianum
TTTTTTTCGGGTTATAGAGTGATGAGCCGCGGTAACGTACAGTAAGAAGGCGCGTGTTGAAGTAATTAATATGTAATTATAAGTGACATGACGTACTTTTCACGATTGTTCATCTTTATGTTCCCTCTCTCACTCGCTCATTATATTTAATCAAACCCCTCTCACTCCCCCCTCTCTCCCCCCTTCCCTTCCCTTTTCCCTACTCCTCCCCCTCCCCCCCTCCCCCCCTTTCTCCTTCTTTCTTCCCCCCCCTTCCCCTTCGCCTCTGGGTTGGAGTGGGCTCCACCTCAACAGATCCCAAGTTCCCATTTTTTCCCCCCAGTTCCCGCACTATTCCCTTCCCTTCCTTCCCCACAGATATTATCTCTCTCTCCCCCCCCTTCCTTTTTTTTCCTTTTCTCCTCTTTTTTTTTTTCCTTTTCTCTTTTTTTTCCCCTTTTGTTTTTTTCTCCCCTTTCTTTCCTTCTTCTTCTCTTTTCCCTTTCCTTCTTTTTTCCCCCCCTCCTTTCCTCCCCCCCCCCCCCCTTTTTTGTCGGTCCCTTCCCCCTTTTTTTTCTCTTCGAATCTACGCGAGCCAAATATTTAAGTTGTAGCCAGAAGAGAACTAATTTTTGTTTGATTAGATGCCATCCATCCTATGTAGAAAGGCCTAATGCCTTGATGAAAAAATGTCTTACAAGAAGTTATTAATGATTTTTTTTTTTTCACTGAAAATGCCAACGATGGGCCCCCAACATCCTTGCTCGGACACCTGCTTGGCAAGTTTTGGTCGAAACCCTCGGAAATGGAATGGAGAGGGCATGGCTATGAGGAGTGACCTTGCTTAGCTCTTTCCGACCATCTCTTTGACTAAGATCAGCCACTTAGTACAAAGAGAAAGAAAAATAAGAAAAAAAAAATAAATAAAATGTCCAAAGTCCTCAACACCAGTACGCGCCACATAGTGTGATGATGCTGTATCTGGGCGACTGCACGTCAGTGTTCTTTCAATCAGAAATTACCTTGAAATTTACTCCAATTGGCCAAAACATAAAGGCAATGGTAAGAGATATTAGTATAATTGAAACGATTTTATAACTGAATGAACAAAGTGCAATAAGTATTTAGTTAGAATAAAAGCGGTAAGAAGAGAATTTGGAATCTCTACAATCTCGATGTATGTAGAAAAGAGATACATGCATTCTATTAGAAGACTATTTAAGCGTAATAAGATTTAATTCATAGTATAAAAATATAGTTCAATCAAGGATATCAGCACCCTGTCAAAAATATTATATATGCAAAATCCTTTAAAAATATCCTAATATCAACTAAATATCCATAATATTGCTAACAAGAGTTAGTTTATTTGACTTTTTAGACATCTTCCCTCCTCACATACACGACAAAATTCTGGATGTAATCACGCCAGTGAGACATACTGGAGGAATAGGAAAATAGTTGGAACATCATGGACCGAGATAGAGAGAGCACCGCCAATTCAAACCCTCAACCTATGTTGCTGGTAGCCTATCACCATGTGACTGTTAAGTCTTTAAGCTACTAGGAAACAATGTCAACTATTAGTTAAAGCATGTATTCTTAACACCTTGTACATTATGTTTTTGCTTTTAGTGTCATTGGTTTCATTGTATAAAGGACCCATCCTATAATCTATTGACCTTGTAAGCATGTATACAACACAAACAATCACTTCTCGTTAGATATTTTTTTATTGCAGAAGGAAATTTTGTAGTGTGACAAAAAAGATCGTTCATACTTCAATTTATTTTTTTTTTTTGTGGTTGAAATACATTTCATGCACTTGTGGGTGATACAAAGGAGCATTAAACTCGCCCAAAAATCAATTGCCAAAACAACAATAAATCCCAAACAACTTCAAGACGAAACACAGCTGACTAGATACATAAATAGAAATAATCAAAATAACGTTATGAGTTACATGCTCAATGAACACATTTATGACTTCTTCATATCAAAATCGGCGGCCGACCACCGAACCTGTCTTTAGTAGTAGCACACGCCAAGATCTCCATTCAATGCTATGGTTTTGCCTTTCGATGGTGCGCACTTACGTTTAGCATCCCAACACTATCACTGAATAGAAATAAAAAGGTTGAATGAGGAGATTTGACACCTATGAGGGTGTCGTAGCCCTCGCTTGAGGCCAAGCAAGGGTGCCATAGCCCTCCTCAAGGCCAGCAAGGGCATCCCACCTAGAGATGGGAAAACAAACTAAAGAAAAGAAAAGAAGAAAGAAATCATAAAAAATTTCAATTTTTTTAAAGTTTAATGAAAATTTTCATGTTAACATTGGCAATGCCACGTTAACATGAAATTTCGTGCCAACATCGATCGTCAAAATTGGTTGAATGGACGGAATTGATAAAAAATACAAAAAGGTTTAGTGCTAAATTAGCCAAAAAAAGATATTTATATAACTGAATTGAGACAATTGCAATAAATTTTGTACTTTTTTCGTAAATTTTCGCAACACCTTCACAGCACCAAGGGGCGCGAACATTGTTCCAATTCCAAGACATCGAGACCGAGAGATATGGTTATCTAAGCACACAACTCGAGACCCATAAAAACAAGAAATATTGCAAATTTCGATAATTAATTTCCATCTAATTTCAGACAAGGACTCAGACATTTTTCTAGGTTTTATTTGGTGCGACAACGCCAGATATCCACGTCACATTAAAAATACAAGAGAAAATTCCCGACTGTGAGGGAAATGGGAAGGCCCGCGACATCTTGTATATTGACGATCAATGTATTTATTTTCACGTCTGATGCAAAAGACCGCTGCCATCTGAGACGGTGAAACACACCAACCGGCAAAGTCGTATGCAATCTAGTCACGTTTGTGTATGGACTGTACTGCCGGCGACAGGATAAGAATAAAGATTGTGTATTTTTCGTTTGGCTAAGAAATAATACCTTTTGCTTATTACAATCGAGAAAATTGTCAAAAAAAAAATCCTAAAATTATTGTCCTTTTTATAAATTCAGTCCTTTTTTTATATGCCAATTGATTCTTAAACATTTTCACGTTCTATCAATGGAGTTCATCCGACTAATTTTGATCGAAAATCGCTAAAGTAGATGAGTGGCATGTCCGGCACTGACGTAGAGGCCACGACAATTCTTTGCTAGAAATTACTGACTCGGATGCCGTCCATCTTATGTGATAAGGCCAACACTGACGTGCACATGATTCGATAATCATGTAATATTATTTTTGGTTTTTCTTTTTTATTTTCTTTTCTTCTATTTTTGGGCGAGTGCCAATGAGGGCCGGCAATCCTCGCCTAGCACTGGGCAAAGGCGATGCGGCCCTCGCTAGTGGCTATCGAGGGTAACCTCGCCTAGCCTCTTCACTATTGCCTAAGACCAACCATCGGTAAAAAGGAAAGAAAATTAAAAAATTAAAAAATTAAAAGATAATCCACATCAGTGCCTTCGGTATGCCTCATAGATGACTGGACCACCACGTCAGCGTTTTCCCATCCAAAGTTGGCTGGATTGACTCAATAATAAAACATAAAATGATTTAGAACTCAATTGACACAATTAAAAAGCTTATGATTGAGTTGGACAAAATGCAATAGATTTAGGACTTTTTAGACATTTTTCTCTCCCTAATACACACAAGACAAATTCTGGGGTGTATCACGTAAGTGAGGTAACACAAAGGAACAGAAAATGGGTAGAACATTGAGAGAGAGCACCGCAATTCGAACCCTTAACCTATGTTGCTGGTGCCATGTGACTCTTAAGCTAGTAGAGAACGTGTCCACAATGTATTTAAAGAATATTTCTCAACACTTTGAATATTATGTATTTGCTTTTAGTGCCTTTGGTTTCAGTCACAAAACGTGACTAGAAAGTCCGTAGACGTATACAACAAAAAATAAACTATCACCATAAATCAGAATGAGGCGATTCCAAGACATCAAGACCGAGACATATGCTAAATAAGCACACAACTCGAGACCGAAGAAAAAAAAAACCATGCAAAGTTTGATAATTGATTTCCATCCAATTCCAGACAAGGAATCGACATTTTTCTCGGTTTTATTTGGTGCTATGGTGCGACAATGCCAGATATCCACGTCACATTAGAAAGACAAAATAATTCCCAACTGTGAGGGAAATGGGAAGGCCACGTCTTCTTGTATTTTGACGATTACTATAATATTTATTCTTCACGTCCGAAAGTGCATTTTGTAGATAATATAATTATATATGCATGTAATTTGACATTTCATGCATTTTTTTTTTAAGGTATGGGCTGTACTGTTGGGACAGGATGAGAATAAATATTGTGTGATTTTCGTTTGGCTAAGAAATAATATCATTAACTTATTACAATCAATCTTCAGTGTCCAATTCATTGTCAACAAAATGCGATTTATTTTATTTTTTTCGAAATAAAGGAAATGTGGAAATAAAGTTGGTTCTTGCCGCTCCCAGGAAAGTTCCTAAGTTGGACTTTCGACCATTGCATTTGACCAGCCGTGCTGATTCACATGGGGTACACCGTGGAACCTATGTCAAAATATTAAACTATTTGCTAATTTTTTATATATATATATATATATATATATATATATATATATATATATATATATATATACGGTACATAATAGTAAACAAACACAAATTAAGAGAGCTTCAAAGTTGACTAACTGTAACTAATTAAGTTAAACAAAAAAATTTGATATAAATCCTTCACGTGCACTAGATTTTTTTTTTTTTTGGGAAGGATCACGTGCGCTAGATTAGATTAGCTATCATCCAAAACCAACTCATGCTGGACGATTTTTCACTTCCTTTCGCTCTCTCTAAGTTATACATACAGCATTTTTTACCAGGGAGTGAAACCGCCACAAAATCCTAATAATGAAATCCGTTTATCTTATCTTATCTTACTCGAACGAGTTATTTCAATGTAAGCATCCATGTCAGTTATGGGTTAATCTCTGCATGGACCCCTATAGAGCAAATTCTTCAGACTACGCATTCTCCAACAACAAAAATGAAGCGATTGATTAAATTTATCAATATCTCACGAACACATCGCTTGAAATGAGTATTGTCATTATTTTCTCATTGATTAATGTAAGTCTACATACATTCTAGAAATCTTTTAATATCAACGGCAAGAAGTACATGTTTCCAGTTTGCTGGGGACCTGTTGGAGAACAAGGGCAACAATTTAGTGTAATTAATATCTTTCCCAAAAACTCAACCAACTAACATCAAATTGATCCTAGTAGCAACCCGTCACAATATTCTGGCAATATCAACCATAACCAATAAATTTAATGCTGGAAATTAAAGACAAAGCAGAAAAACAACAACCACAAATTTTATGTGGAAAACCCAACGTAGAAGAAACCACGAATCGCTCAAAACTTTCACTAATCACCAAGAATGGCAAGAGAAATAATGGCTCATCTCGAGTCACGCAACTAGAGACTCTTCATATTAGTGAAACATCAATATACCATCATCACAAAGGTAGATTAACACAAACAAGCAAGAAAACTCTAACCACTGCAGGAAAAGTTGAGAGACAATTTGGAAAATGATTTCAGCAAAGAGAACTGAATAAATTGTAGATTTTGATCTCACAAACGACATACTAAAATTTCAGCGGTCTATCTCTCCTCTCAACTCAAGACACGTCTCATCCCACTCTCTTTTCTCTTTTTTTTATTGCTTTTTGCATTTTATGTAGGATGAGCTGGGTCCGTTCCTCGAGACGGACCCAGCATGTTAAATCTCCTCCTTAGCTTCATGAGAGAAGCTTCGTCATATCCGCTTTGATTCTACAGAGATCAAGCTTACTATGGGTAAGGTTTTGTCTTCACATTAGATACATTGTTTTCGATGTGAACTTTCTCAAGAACAAACACATTCTTTTCTAATTTCTCTAGGATCCAATGATATTTCAAATCAACGTGTTTCAATTTTGAATGCAACACCGAGCTCTTACTAAGGATAGATAACCCTCATGCTATTACAATATAAAACAAACGTTCATCTTGCTTCAAGCCTAGCTCCTATAGAAATTTCTTCATCCTCAAGAGTTTCTTACCTCCTTCGATAATAATAACATATTCTACTTTATTCGTAGATAAAATAACACATATGTACAATTAAGAACGCTCACCTTTGCCCACTTCTCCCTCTTTTCTTTTTTTTTTTTTTCAATTTAAGATAATTTGGATCTCATGTCGTGCAGGAAGTAGGTTTAGCGGTTGAAAGATGATTCAAATTATCATCTAACTCTAACGAGACTCACGTACTGACACAATCATCCAGCAAAGGAACAAAAGAATAAGAAAAAGGATTGAGTGAGTGAGAATCCATTTATGTGGAGGGCACCCAACACCCAACTTTAATCAAATAATTGCTTTTGCAATTTCGGGAAAAGCTCCAAAAGTGCTTCCTAAAAGTAAATATTATTGCAGCAGATTTCAGAAAAGTCCCACCTATGCATGAAAACGACCTTACTTCATGTGCTCAGTGGGATTGAACTAAACCTTTTTTTTTCATGTGTTCATCCGCACGTAAAGTGCTCGAGCTCAACGGAAAAGATGACGTGTCCGAAGGCTAGTCGCGATAGGATGACGTGGATGAAGCGAACGTGGCAAAATGTGGAAATGAGTGACTCAGCAACCATGCAAAGATGAGTCGAAGCGACACGTGGGCAACGAGAGTCCTCAGGAATTGCATGACCAGCAGCCTGATGACCGGAGACCATGCAACGTCGAATAAATTGACTATTCATTTATTAAAAGACATCGTTGAAGATACTACGGAGGACATACCAAAATGAATTTATATACCTCCTTTGGATGACATCTAAAGTTTATTACTTAATAAATCGACCTTATGAACTACATGGACTTATATAGCATTTCAGATTACTAATGATTGAGGATTCCTCCTTCCACCGCTATATTTTTTTGAATACGATTTATATCGATTTTCTCGTTTCGGAGGGTATATTCATTATATATGGACTTGATGAGGTACCCGAAATCTCTCTTGACTAATTTGTTGGCCAGCACAACGATTCGCGTGTCTATAACCAATGTATTATGCGATTTTTCACTCATTGATCAAATTTTACACAACACTGAATGTGGGACCAAATGTATTTACTGACGCGATGTCTCAATGTTATCCATATCATCTCCCTCGCATCAATCCATGTTATTCCCGAATAATACTTGTACCCTAGCAACACACCCCGTATTTGCCACAATGCAGTGCACGTGTGTTGGCCTCGTGGCAGGGCAATCCTTCATTAAAGGAAAGACATTTTGTCGTCCTCTTGGAGGACAACCACTGCCTCCTCACTTTGATCTATTGGGCAAACTTATTCCATTCTTATAGTGAACGTTTTGCAGGCCCTTTCTTTTTTCGATGCCCTGTAATCTTGTAATTATGTGGGGTCGGTTAACGATTAATTTAATCAAGGGATTTGCTGTTCTTGTACCCCCCACACAGCCAAACACTCGCTGCGAAGCTTCCGGTTGGGTCCTCCAACCCAACAGATTACAAGTGAAAATTTCAACCAAGTTGGTGCAATATATCTTATATATATATATATATATATATATATATATATATATATATATATATATATATATATATATATATTATCTTCTATATATAGTTATCTTCTATCTTTTTTCTATTTTATATGTGAGTGGACCCTTACTACTTAAGCCTACCTTTTTTGTGGTTACACTAAGCCTAATTTGGTTTTGGACTTAGATTGAATGCGTGATATAATAATAACTATTTATCTATTTGCTTTGTGCTAGATAAATCGTTTTTCGTGAAAAAAAAAATTTAGATGGTTAGAAAGCGTGTCGATAATGTATTTGTAAAGATTCCTTAACACTTCTGCCCGAGTGTAGCCGGTCTCTTATATATGCAAAACATGATTTCTGGACGTAATCACCTTAACAATATAACAAGGGAATAGGAAGAGAGGCGGAATATTGAGAGATAGCAAAACAATACAAACCCTTAACCTATGTTCCCTATTATTCCATGTGAAGGGCTCGACATTTTCCTTGGTTTTATTTGGTGCATGGCGCAACGATGTCAAATTTCCACGTCACATTAGGGCTCCCTTCATTCACGAAAATGTTTACATATAAACTGTTGTCGACAAGAAATTGATTTAATTGGCTAATTATTTCAAAGAGATATTAAAGATCATTTCTAGGAATTTGTTTTTCAAATCATTCATTTTGCGTTAAACAAACGGAGCCTAGGATGATTAAAAAAGATTCTCAAGCGCACGTCATCCTGTATTTTGACGAGTAAATATATTTATTTCCGCATATGAAAGTGCATTTTTGGATAATATAGTGATATAGGCATGTCTTTTCTGACATTTCACGGATATAATTGCCCTAATTGGCTCTCTCTTTTTTTTTTTGTGAATTGCCCTAATTGATTGGAGAGCTTGAAACTTGAGCAAGAAACTGCTGGCAACCAAAGTTGTATACGGTCTAATCCCCACAACCGGCAAAGTCGTATATGATCTAATCCCTCCATGTTTGGAGGACTGTACTGTTGGGACAGGCTAAGAATGAAATCCTTAATTTTTTCCGTTTGGCTAAGAAACGATACCTTAAATTATTGATTATAATCTTCAGTGCCTTTATCGGAAAAAAAAAATGATTTGTATTTTATTTTTTCGGAATAAAAGAAAAGGGACCGAAAAGTGCAAATAAAGTCGGCTCTCGCCACTCCCAGGAAAGTTCCTAACTTGGACTTTCGATCATAGCATTTGACCAGCTGTGCTGATTCATGTGGACTGCACCGTTAAACCTGTGCTAAAATAATCCAGTATTGGCTAATAAACACAAATTAGGAGTACCTCCAGTTTGACTAACCATAAGCTAGCCAAAAAAAATTCGATCTAAATAACTCACGTGCACTAGATTAGTTTGGCTAAAACCCAAAACAAACTCATGCTAAACAACTTCTGACTTCCTTTCCTCTCGTTCACTCTCAAAGTTGTATGGGCCGAGTTTTGTAAAAGTGTGGGAAACACTTCAAATCCGTAATTATAAGATCGATTTATCTTATCTTTAGTCGAATGGCTTATTTCAATGCAAGCATGACTATATAAGTTTACATACATTGTAGCAAAACTTGCTCGAGTTAGACAAGAAGACGACGTGTATAATGACATGAAGTTCAAGTTCATGGACTTTTACGAATATTTAGTGCTCACCAACAGTATATCCAATAATTGGCGTAGGAAGGAGACAACAGGACTGTGGGAAGGAGTAAGCAACCATGCAAAAAATGAGTGGAAGGGACACGTGGACAACGGGGCATGACTCCATCATGTTCTTATATTCATATTCATATTCCCGGGACAAGGCAACGTCGAATAAATTGATTAAAAGATAAGAGATTAAGAGATTAAGAATGGAATACCTTAACGAATTTATTCGTAACAAATTGATTTCATGGACCATATTGACTTACGAAGTGTTAGCGATTCATTAATGACCTAGGATTGCCCCTCCAGCACACTTGATTACTTGCACGTTTTATCCATGATTTGCACGCGCCCGGGTGTTTTATTCCTTTCATGTAAGAGTTGATGAGGGATCCAAAACCCTCTCTCGACTAATCCGCTGGCCAGCGCCACGATTCGGATGTATGTGGCCGATTAAATCTGTGGCGGGTGGTCTCGAATTCCGATGCACGACACCGAATGCAAGACGAGATGTAGCCAGTGACGTGATGTCTCGTCGCTATTCTCATCGTCTCCCTTACGCATCAATCTAATTTATAGTCTAATATTGAATTACTCGTGACCTTAGGAGCAGCCCTTAAAATGTGAGACGTGACGTGATTAATGACATGATTTGTTGGGATATGTTTTATACTACCCTACGGTAGGAAAGCATGTGAGTTCCGCTCCACGCTGAGCGGCGAGGATCCGGGGAGCCGCCCCGGCGGGGTCTCAAGAGGGCGTTGCCCCCTGGACGCCATAGGGCTTTTTACGATTTAAGCCCATATTTTTCTTTAGCAGTTTGGGCTTGGGCTCGGGCTCGGGCTCATTAATAGCTGCTACTATATATACTCTTTTTCTCTTGTAATTGAGAGATGTAACGAGAGGTGTGAGGTGCAGATTATAGTAAAATCCTCTGCTGGACGTAGCCCTAGTTTAAGGGTAAACTAGGATAAAATCTCACGTCTCAATTTCTTTTTCTTGCTTTACATTTTACTTCGACTCGATTGTGCGCCGAATCCTAACAATGATGCCTTAATGCTTCCCTGATGTTGTTCTTATCGTCTCCCTCCCGCATCAATCTAACTAATTGTCTAATGATATTTGCAACCCTAGCGACATTATGTACTTGTTAAGGTGCAATGTATGTGTTTGGCCTTAGTAGAATGGCATTAGATAAATATATAACATATTGTCCACCTTTCGGAGGACAACCACTGGATCCTCATGTTAATCTATCCGGGAGAAATGATTCCATCCTTAAGCTGAAAATTAATTTTGCAGGCCCTTTCCCTTTCTTTTTTCCTTTTTTCAATGCCCTCTAATCTTGTCATTATTATGTGGGGTCGATTAATAATTGATTTAATGAAGGGGATTTGCTGTTCTTGTACCCACAATCCCCAACACTTGCTGCGAAACTTAACCAGTTGGGTCCTCCCCCACACCAAACAGATCACAAGTGGAAATTTTCAACAAAGTTGGTGCAACATCTTAATCTGCAACATCTTAATCTTTAATCTAAGGACAAGATGGATCTTAGCTTTTACACCTTTTAGAATGTGTTCTGTTATCCCCTTAAAATTGTTGGAAAATTATGTAATTGGAAAAAGAAAAAAAGCACACATCAACCTTGGACTCATAAACTGTGAACGGGTTATATGTACTAGGGAAAATGCTTTCTTGACAGTACTATTAGGGACGGTGCAATCTCAATCATAGATCCATACGTCATCACCTTATGTTTTGTATAAAGCATTTATTGATTGGAAAATTGTTTGATAAAAAATAACTAACAGTATTGTCAGGGTAAGAACTCCTTTTGTATTCATACGTTGCAGTACGTGAATTCTTATTATAATCTAACAATTCCTTTGTTCTATCTTTGCATCGAATTGCAAACAGCACCTTCACGGCACCAAGTGGCTTGAATATTGTTTCGATTCCAAGACAAGGAGCACACAACTCGAGATGAAAAACCACAATTATGCATATTTTTTTGATAATTAATATTCATCTTTCCCAAGCAAGGACTGGACAATTTTTTTTTTCTTTTTCCTAGATTTTATTTGGTGCTATGGTGCGACAACGTTAGATATCCACGTCACATTATAAATTCAAAAGATTCCCAACTGTGAGGGACATGGGAAGCCCGGGCCATCCTGGGTTTCGTCGATTTTTAGCAAGCATAAAAAATGCTAAAGGTGAGCAAATCATCCTGGGAATCGTCGATTGGATGCATAAAAAATGCTAATGAGCAAATCAAACAGACCGAATCGAGACCGGTGATATGATTCTCAATTCTAAAGGGTTAAGTCCTATTCCCGATTCCTAAAATTGAAATTGGTGATCGGGCAGTCCAATTCCCAATTCCATAGACATAG
This sequence comes from Psidium friedrichsthalianum, assembly GCA_019149425.1. NCBI lineage: Eukaryota > Viridiplantae > Streptophyta > Magnoliopsida > Myrtales > Myrtaceae > Psidium > Psidium friedrichsthalianum. Next base: position 11,677 of record JAGVVM010022147.1, read on the forward strand.
GACCGGAACAATCGATTTTTTTAATTTTTTAAAAAATAATCCTAATGTTTACCTATTTAGGATTTTCTTCACTTCGCAGCCCTCTTTTCTTTTCTATTAGCAAAATGGAATACTCTTGCAGATGTGCATAAAGTGGAGGAAACAATTTTGCACAAACATGAAAAGAGAATGTTCGATGAACAAAAAATTATTATGCATGTTTTTTTTTGGTCACGTTACCGGTCTATCCGGCAAATTGAGAACTGGGACCATCAGTCCGGTTCTCAGTTCTCGAGGGAAATTGAATCGGACCAGAAATCAATCACTCATGCAAAATGCTATCTATTTTTTTTTTTTTGTTTTTTTTATTGGGACAGAGAAAAAGGGGACCGAAAAGTGCAAATAAAAGTCGGTTCTCGCCACTTCCACGAAAGTTCCCAACCTGGACTTCCGATCGCTGCATTTGACCAGCTGCGCCGATTCACGTGGGACTGCACCGTGGAACCTATGCCAAAATTATCTTATCATTTAATAGTGAATAAGTACAAATTAAGAGTAGTTCCCAGTTTGACTAACTACAACTAATCAAGCTCTACAAAAACAAAAATTACAGCTAATTCTTTCACGTGCACCAGATTAGATTAGCCAAAGCCCAAGCCAACTCCTGCTCAGCGATTTTTTGCCTTCCCCTCACCATTTTTTTTTTTCTGCGGATCGACCATTTCCTAGTCGAATTAAGGGTGTGATTGCTTTGTGAATCCTAGAACAACTCGGACCAGAAGGCAAGAGAATCCATGCTCGGTGCTCAGAGGAGCTAACTGAAAGTGTAACAAGGTTGGATCGAAGATCCGGCCTTATAGACCGCAAGCTCGGTTGATCAACCGGACATGATACTATTGCGCGTCGGAATCACATCGACCGCATGCCGAGTTCGGTTTATGGTATTTAGTCTTAGTCTCTTTCGCTTTTGGCATCGCCATCTTCGAATTCCTGGAGGACCGTGACGAAGATAATAGGAAAATACTAGCACGTGGAATGAATATGAAAGCCGATATATTGTCCGAGCAACTTTCATTTACAATTGATTACTTTAGCGTTTTCTATATTTTATTCCTTCATGTACTTATATTCCAAGGGATGAAGATGATCGCAACTTTTTACAAGTCATAAATTATAATGGTTAATGCCACCAAAAAATCTCAAATTAGTACACCTGTGATAATTTATCCCAAACTATTTTTTTTGGCCATAAAAAATCTCAAACTGGTATACATGTGATAAATTTTCCCCTAAACTAATATAGCTATGATAAATTTACCTCTCGATTAGTTTTTTTGTCAAATTTTATAGTCAAATTGTTGAGTTGAATGACTCATGGTAATTCTCGGCATGTACAGGTTACCCTCTGTTTGTTATATGTGTATCAATTTGAGGATTTTTCATAACATTAACTTGATTCTAATGAAAATTAACAGAGGATAAATTTGCTACATCATGTACTAATTTGAAATTTTTTGTGGTAAAAAAAAATTAGTTTTGAGATAAATTCATTACGATTGTACTAGTTTAGGATTTTTAGTGATAAAAAAAGCAATTTGAGGTAAATTTATCACAAGTATATCAATTTTGAGTTTTTTAGTGGTCAAAAAATTAATTTGAGGTAAATTTATTACAAATATATCAATTTGAGATTTTTTTGCAATATTAACCTTAATAATAACAACAATAACGCGCTCTTGTTTGATAGACAAAATTGGACACGGTCTCTTTTTCGTCCAGATGATACTAGGTGTAATACATCGGCATGACAATTTTTCTTATCAAAAATGAACATAGAACTGTTGGTCTTAAAATAAAATCAGTTTTCATATGAAGAAAGGGTCCCATCGTATTTTTAAATATTCCTCCATTTTTATAGAAAAACTTTTTTTTTTTCAATTTTTTTTTTCCCTCCGCTTTTTGTTTCCCTCAATTGATTCCAAAACGCACCTGACTAAAAGCCATGATCAAATCGGAAAAAGTTTAAACATCCCACAAAATTGCAAAAAGCCATTGATTTGTAAATGCCCAAAGAAAATACACAGAGCGATCCCCTCCAGCTTTTGCCCCATAAATATGAAAGTGAACCAGAAAGTTGCAGGGAAATGACCTTCTGGACCAAGATGGACCCCCCCATCACCATAGACCCCGACGGTCACAGCGGCGCTCAGGCTCGGGCAATGCCCAAGCTGATGCATTGGACAAAGTCTTCGCACTGAGAACTAGGGATCTCCCACGGCCTCAACCACACGACCCGATCTAATCCAGATCCGAGGTCGGCGGACCTCGTCTGGACCAGATCCGAAGCAACAACCGTTGCAACCTTAGATCCGATAGTCACGATGGTGGGATGAAATGAGAGGGGCAACAACCACAAGCCGATGGCTGGCCGTGCCTCTTTATCTGCTCAACCCTTTTTAACCACTGTACTTTTAAAATCCAGATTCTATGTTTAAAGATTTTAACAATTAAAGTGTCGCATCAGCATCATTAACCACACCCTCAGCTGCCACGTAGGATTGTTTAGAAGGAAAAGAAAACGGCGACCCATTTAAACTCGACTAAGAACACGTGATTTCTCTCGTTTTTTTTTTTTTATCAGATGGTTGAAAAGTGAAACCATTTTGTAACCGGACCCAAGTATTACATGCTTTTTATACATAGCAACGACTAATGCTTCGTAATCTCTGTATAGCCCGACCCGAGTATTACATGATTTTTTTGTTTTCTTCTAGAGCAAGACACTGCTTCGTAACCCTCTGTATAGCAAGACTTGGGAGTGTTGTGAGTCGTAACCATTTTTCACAACTCTAACTATCTACCTTGCGAGAGCAGATAAAAATTTAGCAATCATCAGATGCGAGAAGAAATTACCACAGTATTCAGAAAGCAAGTCTTCATTCTCTGCACCGACTTGAATTACTCTGTCCCCCATCTCTCGAATTGCCGCTGCTGTCGAGTCGCTGATGCCAAGCAGATACTGCAATCTGGATAGTTTCTCTGGAGCAGGCTCGCTCTTCATGTATATAGCAAATAAGTTCAGCCAGTTCTTCTGGGACTTTCCAGACAGCGGATTTGCGGGTACAGCTTTGTCGCAAGCCAGCAGATCATTAAGCGACGAAACCTGCAGGAATGATTGATTTGTGGCTTACTGATAATGTTAAAGCTAGCATCTGGACTGTTTCTAAGTGGCTTTGGTGTCCACGAGCTTCAGACAAATTGGTAAAAAGTAAGAGAGTGAAAAGGACTTCTTATCTCCATACCACTCCTTTTTGGTTCCTTTGTCGTTAACAAGGCTACAGCCTGAATAAGCGAATTTGACAATCTACTCCGAGCAAGTTCGCGAACGACCTCCTCGCTTTCTCAGCATTAATATTCAGGTCTGCTGGGATTTTCTCATAGACTTCCTCCTCTTCAAATTCACCAGTCCCAGCGGAGAAAATTTCATCCACGGTTTTCTTGAAGAGGTTCTCCCGCAAGCTCTCCGTTATCATGCTGTCCAAATCTAACGCTTGCTTCCTTGAGTTCTCTTATCTGCTTTATGTTGAGCCTCCCCTGACTGACGGCAGTTTCTATTGCAGCCGCCATTTTCGTAGTTGTAATGCTCTTGATTACTTTCTGAGCATATTGTGGAGGCAAGCCGACTGCTTCTGCACCTCATTAAGCTGCTCAAACCCTAGCTTTTGTCAGGCTGACCGTCAGCCAGTATCACCTCTGCTTGTGCCTGAATGCCTGCTCAGTCAAGACTTCGGTGAACTTCCACAATCTCCTTAGGGGTCAAGCCAAGGATACCACCGAGCTGGTTTAGCAGTACATATCGGAGTCATCCTTTTTAGTTGTGATTTGTGCCCGAATGGGATATTGGTGACTTCTCCTGTTAGGCAGAACAAGAGATAGGTCTTATAGAGGTCAGTTCTCTCCCTCTCTGGAAGATCGTCTTTCAGGTTTATCTCTGTTTGTCCTTGCTTTCCTAGCTTGGCCGTAAGTTCTCTGTTGGGTCTTATCTTTCTAAGCGTCTGGAGGGACTCCCATTCCTCATCCTCTTCAATTTGTCTTTCCACCTCTTTAGCAGCCTCTTCAGATACAGTTTCAGGTGATTCCCCTTTTTATGTCTGCTACCAGTTCCGTAACGACCAACGTATTGAAAGCAATCATCTTCTTAAGCTCCCTTGCAGATTCAGTACGATTCTGAGCTGCCCGTGCTCGTTTAATGTAATTTATGAAAATCTTTCTGACCTGCATGGTTATGAGGAAATGGAAGGTTAAAATTGCCCGAAATAAATCAACCAATGTACTTCTTTTCGTCTTAACACAATACATAACCAAACATAGGTTTTTCAAAACTTAAACGACTCAAGTTCACATGCTTGCTACATCAACTTGCATGCATACAACTCATACATATCTCAATAGCAGATTTTACAGAAAAATAGCACCAACAAGTGCTAACTGGTCTGAACAACACTCAGATATTAGTCAGCTTAGAATGATTTCTTCGTCGGAACCTGTATATCTCATATGACCAGCATGAACCTTGTGAAAATAGTAAGGTTGCTCCTCTGTAGCCTGATCCCAAGATGCATATCAAAAGAAAAAAAGAATAGTTTTGATACATTTTTGCCACAAAAACTTTCCTCAAAGGATAGTTGACATTCATTATATACGTACCTACACGCTCGAGCATCCTGCCCAAGGAGGAGAAGGCAGGCGTAGATGGCTACTTATCTATTGAGCACAGATTGCATTCATCCTCAATAAATAAATGTACGACTCCCAAACAGTTTTATAGAGACGGCCATCTATAAAACAACCAAGTTTAACTTCTCACGAGTACGATCTCTTTACAATTTACAAGCTCCTCTTGTAAAAGACAGCCATTTTTTAAACTATAAGGCGAAGCAAAGGTCAGCACATCCAATTAAATCACTGTAAAAATATCTTATCATGACACACCTGCACATGTGCCTCTCAAAACATATTGCCCACCATTGGAAATATCATCCTATAAGCATGACTTGAAAAGTCATTGCAAGTTATAAGACAGAGTTTTAGATGAGATGGATAATCGTACCATAATACAATACATAGAGAGTAATGCCATTTAAGATTGATCACAAATTCTCTGCAACCATGATTTCATCCATTGAAGATACCAAAACTCAGCGCCATTCCTAGGTTGGTTAGTTGCACAAACACATTTGAAACATTCATATGAAGTCCAGTCAGTCTCATCGATGTCCTGATGGCGAGAGAGATGCAATTCAACCAAAACCAAAATAATGGTAAAGGAAGATACTCACAGCTGTGCTCGCGATAGACATGGCAGCCTCCCTTGTCAAGCGCAAGCCATGAGCTGCTTTCTCACAGATTTCTTCACTTCAGCATCATATCCATCAACACCTGAGGCAATCGCATCCTTCACAACCTGGATCCAATAGTTCAGTTAGTCAGTGGAGAATAAAGATAAACGACAATGATTTAAGACATGGGGAAAATATGTTCCTGGCCATTGTGGATAAATCGAAGGCTTTCCTTGTCATTGCAATAGAAAAAAGATTTAAATTTAGAGGTTCACAGCATCTCACATACTCGGAAGCCAGCATGCATACCTTCTCTGTTCAAATAGATAAGAATTAATCCACTTTTTAAAAGGAAAACATGGTTTTTGAGCAAAATTTAGACTAAAACATTTCCAAGATCCATTATCCAACTTTTATAATCCTTCACAAGTAAAGTCAATTCCATTAAATCTTATATACAAGGCATCTGAAATTATCCATTGCCCATTGATTTGTTGAAATAGCCCTGCAGAAGGTGGTGCAAAAGCCTGTTGAATTCACACAAAGATGGCTGAAGAGCCCAAATCAAAGCAACTAAAACACAACTAAACAAGTAATGGGAAAACTATCAATATTCAGATTCAGTTTAGGCAGGGAAGCAACTATGATAAAGCTTGTCTAATGTTTCAGCCGGAAAATTATCATCCTCAAGCAAGCTACAAAGAAACCCATGTTTCCAGTCTCAGAAACTTATTTGCAGGTTATAAGGGGTTTCAATTTCTGGCAACTAGTATATTCAGAAGTTTTCTTAAGCTAGACTCTCATTTTACAATTAATGACCTCAAAGCCATCAAAAAATCTTAAGATCTAAATACACTTGGAACAATGTCAAAAATTCACTCACTCCGTGGCTGAAGGAAAACAACCTCTCAGAGCACCTCTCTCCTTGCATCTTTATCTTAAGATGATAATTTTGGAGATGATACTTCTTAATGACTACCTAAAACCTACAGGTCGCACTTTGTTCACACAAAAAACAAAATTTTCTACTCAATACGGTAGTCTCCATATTAAATGATGTTCCAAAGCATACAAAAGACTTCAGTCAAACTGTGACTGCTGCCCATCATATTGGAATGTAAAAACATCAATTGTGTGTATAGATATTATGGTAGGCAAATTACAAGGAAAAAAGTACCAACTAGAAAGAACTCTAGAGAAACAAGAAATTCATCAGACAAGACAGAACTTTACCTTCTCAAATAAACTGCCACATATACTGGAGTGAGCCGCTTCAACAGTCTGCTGAGGGATACAGAGCATCACTCGTATTCTTAGCAAAGCTTTAACATCCTCTTCACTCAGTTCTCCATCAGCAACACACAGCTGAAGCTTCTGCGGTAAATTTCTTAATGTGAAAATGAAAAGAGGATGCGATCAATACTTGGTGAGACAATGATATACGTGACACGACACAACAACAACAACAACAACAACATCACCTTTATCCAAACTAGTTGGGGTCGGCAATCGATGAACCCGAAGCGAAAAGCTTAAAATATACTAAAAATAAAAGCAAAAATATGGGTACCAAAAAAAATAAAAAAAAAAATAATAAATTGTCTTAACTAGTTAAGAAAATTGTCCCAAATATGCCCAAAGAACCTTTTTTTATTTTCTACACGACAAAATTCTTCTTTTCAAACTTCTTACTTGATTAGAAGTTTTACCAAGTAGATAAGTATGAAGAACCACTAGACCACAGTGAAGATAAAATGAATATATATGCACCTATATACACATTCACATCTCACATGACACGAGAACACTCCAAAAATAGGAATAGATGAATATACCTTCATGAATCTCACTGGCCTCTGAGGATCAAAGTGCAACTCTCGACATAGATTCTGGAGGAATGCCGCTTTGCTATCTGCAGCTTCCAATTCACCACCAGTAAAGGCAAGTTGAAGTCGTTTACGATACACCTTTGCAGATACATCAAGCATGATGGCTTCAGCCTCGCGTTTTCCCAAACCAAAGATATTCCTCAGTTGATTCAAGGCATCAAGCTATGAAACAAAGAAGCAACAGAAGTAAGGTTATTAGGAACCAAAGACAACATTAGCCAGGTAATATACAACAACAGGCAGGTAATAAATATTAGAATCCAATACCTTGCTTTCCTCCAGTCGACCACTTGAGAAAGACTCTGCAACATATGCTCGATAAAGTATCCTCAAGTCATCCATTTTTCTGTCAGTGCCGTATTCACCACCTGAGGTACAAGAAGAGAAGTCCATGAAAACACACTTCATGGCCAAAAAAAAAAAAAAAACAAGATTTAAAGGTTCCTCACCAATTAAGGAGACTGGACCAATCCCACGTGCAAAATGATCAGCATTCGGATGGTTCTTTAATGAGACAAGCAAATTGTTAAATGCTAGTATCTCATCTAGCTGTTCTACAGCTTGAGTGACTGCCGTCCTGGATAATCAAATATATAAGATGATGACAAGCAGCCTTTAGGGAAAGCTAATAAAATAAGCAATCACCATATAATTCCAAAACAAGAAAACATTTGACACTGATTCCATCATAACTATGCTGGCAACTTTTCTTGAAATTTTCTCAGTTGATCTATCAGGACAGATCTAGAGTAAGCATTTCTTTATTTTTTGTGGAGGAGCATCAGATTAGTATCTTTTTTTCTTTTTTTTTTTTTGGGGGGGGGGGGGGGGGTAGCAATGTACGATAGAGAATCTTTTCATGAAATGGAAAACTCATTCTTTTCAGTCATTATATGGATACAACTAACTTTCAGTAAATCCAATAGCAAATACAATCTCCATTTACACAATAGTAAATCATCTCCAAGTTTTTTTTTTTTCTCACAACAGATGGAGAAGCAAAACAACTAACATGTGTGCTTTTTAATCTCCAGCTCCTGCTTAATTATTTCCCAAGTCGGATGTAATATCACTCACTTCACCTCATATTCATCATTAGAAGCACTATCATTGAAAGATTGAACTCTTGAATTGGATGCTTTTACTACAGATTCCGCACTACTTCCTTCAACTTCGGAATTTCATAAAGCTTGAGAATTCTAGGGAGGGACAAGACTTATGGATATATTTCTAAAGTTCTTTCACCCACAGAGAAACTTAGAAAGTTGGGGTGGCCCCCCCTCCCCCGGGGTTGAAATTTGTCCCATGCTGAAAATATTTAAAGAACTCGAGAAAAAGCATTTACAGACTAAGGATACAAAGGGAAATTGGGCAAGGGACATACGCTGCTCTTGTTCTTGATCTCACCACATTCACAGCTGCTGAGACATTTTCCTCCACAAGTTTCCTCGTATGTTCCTTAAACAAATCTTCGGCAAGCTGCACCAACCAATAAAGTGCACGCAAGATATCCAATCGAAAACTACAGTAAATCAAATCTACATATGCAGAAGATAAATGACGAAGTTTACCTCATCAGAAAGCCGATAAGATAGTTGCGATGTTCGAAGATTTTCAAGCTGCTCCGCTTTGAGATCTAACACAGATATCAAACTTCTACTTATAATTACAGGTACTATGTTCAACTCTAGCAAAGCCCAACATCAACTACAAAAGGCTGCAATCCCAAAAAGCAGTTCGAAGTCCGAGTTTCATAGAATGTGCCTCAATATAACTACTATAACCAGGTTGATAAGCCGTTGAAACTCCAGGGTTGATTGAATTAAGCCTTAATATCAACCACCAACCTGGTTAAATTACAAAGTCCATGATACAAAAACAAGCATTTTTTATCCACTGACAGGACAAGCAAATTTCAATGATATAGAATAACTTTGCTGACCAATAAATCTTTCATCGCCATAATCTAAAAATAAAAAAAGAAAAAAAGAAAAGGCAGGCTTATCTTGTGTCCAAACTACAATGTTAGGCTACTTTCGTTGCTAAAGGTCGTGATTTTAATTTTTGCAGTAAATCATGTAATTATACAGACCTCTTCCAATAGCTTTTAGCTTGGATGCATACAAACTCTGTGCATTATCACGAACGGCAACCTCAATCTGCATGCAAGCAGATACATGACTAACCACTGAATAAGCTAAACATGACAGATATATTAGTAGATCCACGTGCCATAAGTATGATAATAAAAGCATGGTTCAGATAGGTTAGAATAACAAGTGGAGATGGGTCTTGTTATTGAAAACTCTAAGATCAGACTTCTGACCATCCATGGAACACGAAAATAATTGCACAGGCAGACATTGCCTAAAGAAATTATTTATACCTGCGCATCAGTAACTTTGAATATGCGCTTCCAAGGTAAAAGGAAACTTGACGCTTCTCCAAACACAAGTGTAGAAACATATATCAGCTTTTGAAATGCCTGTACTGAAAAGGAACCAAAAATGATAAAGTTCCATACGACAGTCTTGAAAAAGTATCAAAGTGCTGGCTAATGTGTTTGCAGAGAAACTACAAGTATGCGGATTTCATACCCGACGCTGCTCCACATTAGCTTCACGATCCCCAGTTTCAAGCCTTTGCCTGAAAATACGCCTACCAATCTGGCAGACACAAGTGACCAGATTTCAACCAGACATTACTCCATCATGCTTCCCATGCTAATTTGACATTCTTAAGCATTCACAAGTAGCTAGAGCAATAATACCTCCATATGCATGGCTGCCGCCTCAGGATCATCAATTCCCAGAGCACTCTTAAACTTAACAATTTTATCGACTTCGTCTCCTTTAAGTTCTTCATTTCCAGGAGGAAGAACAGATGAGACAAACCTACACGACACATGTCATATGCAATTCAACCAACTGAAAGTCAATTACAGCTCAAGCCAGCTCCGTCTGAAATTTTAAGCCTATGTACACACAGAGAAATCAAAATGAAAAGATGTGCTTGAAGCACAATAGATGCTGATTAGTTCATTGTTTGTGCTCACCTGAGGTACAAATCACAAAGCTCTCCATTGAAGGCCTCATCTTGCTTGCTCACGCCATACCTAACAGATTAGATGTTAAAAATGTAACTAGCTTATGAAAATCAAACACGATTAAAGCACAACAGTCAGATGAAGAGCATTGCTCGAGCTGATTTTAGGCACCGCTGCAGACTATCCCGATCAATATCTTGTAACTAAATTAGTGAATTAGAAAGTTGTACTCTAATCCCACTGTTACCCAATGAACTATAGGGAGAAATGTGATCTCTAGTACAAGTTCGACTGGTTGACTAAATCAGGACCTCCCACAACCTCATTCAGAACCAACCATATAAGCTAGCATGAATCCATGTTGAGAACAGACGTCACCGGAGAAGGCAAAACCGAAACAAAGCAGCGATTAAGAAACTATATACACTAAGAACGGAACTGACCTGTTAGCAATCTGTTCAATGTCCTCTTTCCGAACCGCCTGAGGATCGTCGCAGCCGGCGACGTAGTTATGCAAATCGGCGGCGGCGACCTCAGGCGCACAAGCCCTCACCGCGTACGCAGCGGCGCCACCAGCAGCCCCGAGCACAGCGGCTCCGCCGAGGGCGGCATTGCGAGAGCCGCCGAAGCGGAGGCCTAGTTGATATCCAGCGGCGAGCGCACCGGCTACTACGATGGCGGAGGCCGCCAATCGCGCGGGCGGAGAGAAGTTCTTGACGAGAGGTTGGAGGCCGGTGAGCTCCTTCGGGCCGCCGAAGACGTCGGGACCGCGCGAAGGAGAGGAAGAGGCGGCCGGCTTCTGGTCGAGGTCGGCGGAGACGGTGAAGCGGCGGCGCCTGGCGGAGGAGGAGAAGTTGGAGGAGAGAGAGAGCGGAGAGGGATTGAGGAATGGAGAGGAGCGAGAGCTCGTCGTGAGGAAAGTGGAGGAGTTCATCGTTCGGTGGAAGAAGGAGAAGCTCCTCTCGATATCATGGAAGTCTCTCTCTCTTTCCCCTCACTGACAGGAGGAGGATTGGAGTTGGCCTGCAGATAGCCACACGCAGAGAGCACTTTGCTAAAAGAACGGCGGTATCACCGAAAAGAACGAATGAACCGGCCAAAAAAAAAAAATCTGATTTTCGCGAGTGCGGAGCCCCGAAGGATGTTAACGAGTCGAACCGGTTGCACTGTTACGTACGAACCGGTTCAATACGCGAACTGCATTTGCATTTGTCTGGAGTAGGAGTGGCCTTCCAGACTAATTTGAAGGTAGGGGTGTCAATGGGCCGGTTAGGTGGCCAATATAGGCCCGCCGGCCCGAACAGACCAGCGTGGCTCCCGAGCCCATGCCTATTAAGAAACAAATTGAGGCGATCTAAATTATTCGGTGGAAAGGGCAAATTTAAGAACTCTTTCTTTTATTCATCTCCAAGATTTTTCACAGACCACACATGTGGTGATCTCCAAAATATAAAAAAATAAATATAGCTGAATTTTTCTTGTCTTCCTATCTCCTTCGTTTGCAAAAGAAAAGACGAATTTTTGTCCAATCTCGGGACATTTTGCTGAGTTTATAGGAAAAGTGATTGAGAAATGCTTGATTGATGGGGGATTAAAAGCATTTTTTCTATCATTGTGGATAATACAAACTCAAATGACTTGAGACTTCAATACTTGAAAAAGACATTGAACTTTTGAACTCTCTAGTATTGGCAAGTGAGTTGCTCCATGTGAGATGTTGTGCTCATATACTAAGTTTGATTGTGAGAAAGGGGTTGAAGGATATCAATAATTCCATTGTTAAAATACGCTCAGCTATGCGTTACGTGAGACCGTCTCCTGCGAGGAATGCAACAGTTTAAGAAGTGGCGTTGAGCTAGAGAATATCGAGTACAAGAGTCTTGTATGTTTGGATGTGGACACTCATTGGAACTAGACATACATTATGTTGGAAGCGGCTTTGAAGTTTCAAAAACTTTTTATTTCATTAGAAATTGGGATAGCAAATTTGTTGAAGAGCTTTCCAGGGTGAGGGGGTTGCCTACTAGTGATGATTGGGAATATGCCCTGTCGATTTCTTCCTTTCTTGAAGTTGTTCTATGATACGACATTAAAGTATCAAGTTCTTTTTATGTCACCAGTAATAATATGGTGAAAGATGTCTTTGGTGTTCTTATGATGATTGACAGATATTGCGAGAATGAGGACAAAAGTTTGTAGGAAATGCCCAGAAGAATGAAGACCAATTCAACAACTATTTTCAATGTGAAGGACATCAATCTAACATTTTTCATTGCCTGCATACTTGACCCTCGACATAAGTTGGAGTATGTGAAATGGATGATTAATCATTTTTTATGAAAGCAAGCAAGCGAAAACTTTACAGGATCAAGTAACAACATCTCTGACATTATTTTTTGAGCAATATCGCAAAGATATATGCCCCCAAGCAACCTGAGGTTAAAGGGTACAAGGACAATGAGTGCATCAATGTCTCCTCTAGTTGGTGTGGACATTTGATTGAAATGTACCTTAGTCAAACAGGACAACAACATTTGGAAGAGAAATCTAATAAATATTTGATT
>JAGVVM010022150.1:0-19414 GCA_019149425.1 Psidium friedrichsthalianum
GGCTACGGAAAACTGCCCTGTTATGGTCGAGCTGGCAAAAGGGTTTACCAGGGTTACTCCTGTTCAAAATAATTTCAATGTTTGATAGTCTTATTTACTGATTGAAGAAATAAATAAAACCAGACCCGATCCCACGTGAACAAAATCGTGATACCCTATTAAACCGCGGTGGCATTAAGGAATATGCTTAATATTGCACGTCTATTACATAAACGTGTGAATTCAGTCATGAAAATGCTCATCTCACGAGTTTGATTATCAAAGCGCAGAGCGTCTGCTCTAGCAAGTGATTGTCTCGGAAATCATGCGCATTACCAAAAAAAAAAAAGTGTCAGGAAGTAGCATGTGATGCGGAAAAAAAGCGAGCAACAGATCTTAACATCATGTAAAACCCCTATATCAACGACATGAAAACATGGGACGCGACAGGAACCGCCATCTCTTATGCCGAAATCCTAGAAAACCTTACTGTCTATTTATTCAACTAAATGGCCCGAAACCCACCTGCTTGAAATGTGGCAAAGCCACGGGACGAAACACCACAAAAGTCCTTGACCAAATCCTGCTGCCAATGCCTAATATCTAGGAATCAAGAGGACGCACTGCTCCAAGTAAGTTGGTGCAGAACTTGTTGACCTTGTCGCCGAACGAGAGGCTCAAGGGGAAAATCCATTGGGTGCAGGTCCAGGGGATGCCAGTGATGGCCTTGCAGCAGTCGGGCAAGAACTTGAGGTTCAGTTCTTTGATCGACTTCAGGAGCTGGTCGGAACACCCCTCTACGCCGTCAATGATCTTCAACATTCCAATGGACTCATGACGGGAAAGCCGGGAAGGCCTACGCCCTTGGTCTCAGACAGAGCAGGCGTGATGGCCATCAGGGCCACCACGAAGGTCAGAAGCAACAATGCCTGTCGTGCCGACACCATTTTAGCCTCGAAGCTGTTTGCTTTTGCTGAAGCTTGCGCCTGATTTGTTCTGCTCTTCGCTTGGAGATCTTTCTGTGGATGCTTCATGAGCTGGGGGTTTTGGCTGTTTATATAGGCTTCATTGTCTTGAAGGTTCGTTCAATCTGAGAGAGGGAGTTCAATGGAGCAAAAGAAACTCATGTTTGCCATAATTTAAGAATGAGTTCGAGAGACTTGTAGTAACTCAGCTTTGAATGTAAGCTTCATCTTGCTCCGGAAATTTCCTATGATACTTTGAGATGATTAAATAATTAAAAGCTACAAACAGAGCGATTAATGATTGTGAATCACTATAGAGGGTGTGGATACTTGTAATTTGGAATGCAAGTCATATGGTGTTGTGAGTGGCCTCCTGAATCTTAGAAGCAACTATCGAAATTTTGAGCGGAAGTAACACATTTTGTATAAGCTGTAACTTTGAATTACACATTGGATTACCATCTTGTCGAGATGTAAGAATTTTGAAGTGGAGTTCGCCGAATGGACTATTATAAGGTTGTTAAGATGCATGTGTGAGTTATTTTATAGAAGTTAAAATCGGAGAATTGATGTGGTGTGGAGTAGTTAATATATTCTAGTTGGTCCACAACTAATTGGCTTAAGCTTTTGAGTAGAGATGGGTCCGACTGGAAATGTTGATAAGCTCGGACTTGGGCTCCATTAGATGATGGTATTGGACTTATGCTACACACTCGCAACAAAGATTTCGTCTATTTAGCCGAAAATGAATGATTTGGAAAACGTTTTCCTAAAATGATCACTCGTATCAATCGAAACATTCAATCAATAATTTTTTCTTCATTACCTACAACAATTTGTGTCTAAATATTTTTGTGATCAATGAAAGTGTTTTTCATTCGTTCATTTTTTTGGTAAGCTATACAAATAATATTTTTTAGAAAAATATTTTCTAAATCATTCATTTTTCGCGAAGCAATCGCATACTAAAACTGGTTCTCATTCTACCATTTTTCAAACTCTTTCAATTTTTGTTTGTAGAAGACTTGTGAACATGTTTCTATAGCACTAGTGCATCTTTCACACGGTATCTATCACGTTTTCACGAAAGTGTTTCTAGTTTCTCAAGACAAACCCGCCATTTGAAACTTCTTGGTTTTCGACCTAAAAAAAAAAAAACACCTTCTTGGTTGTAATGTCTAGTCCATTTTATCAAAGTTTTTGTCCGTTGCAATCGAAGTATTATATACCAATCATCTTCTAGTTTTGATTAGACCAATTCGCCCCTCAAGTTCATCCACAATCACTGTGAGGATTCTCGAAAACATATGCAGACGAAAGATACCCTCTGCCAAGTTTAGCAAATAATCAAGAGAAGTCTAAACTTGCCTTTTCATTATCATTTATTTTCCGTTCTTTAACGTTTTGGTTGTTTGATGAATAAGCCTCATTGGTTCGTTCGTTCTTAACTCCCACAACCATAATCGAAGCTTCCCTCGTGCTTTCCAGCTTAGAAAACCTGGAAGCAAGCGCCGATAAAACAACGCAGGATTTTCAAGACCTCCGATTCGAATTCAGAAAAATGAAGTCTTGTTATGTGACAACTGCAGACAACAAATCAATGTTAGTTGCACAAACTAATGCAACCATCTTGTCTCTTCGGTTAATTAGCTGACCCCGAAACACACACCTATATATGCAAAGAGAACAGGATTCCGAAGAGCATTTAACAAGGAACTCCATCGAAACACAGATCAAAAGATGGGGAAACTCGCGTTGCCAAATGCTTTTCACCTTCCCTTGCTTGGCTTATTGCTGCCGTTCTTCACTGCAACGAATTCTATAGATGATGCGGCCAGCGCCAAGATCACGGCATTGCCTGGACAACCTATGGAAGCGAGTGTTTCTCAGTACTCGGGTTACGTGAGGATAAGCGAGAAGAAGAAGATGTTCTATTGGCTGGTCGAAGCGTCGTCGGATGCGGACTCTAAACCTCTTCTCCTGTGGCTCAGTGGAGGACCCGGTTGCTCGTCGATTGGGTGGGGAGCTTTTCAGGAGATCGGTCCCTTTCAGGTGCTGCCCAACGGGGAACTTGCTAAGAGAGAAATCTCATGGGACACTGGTAATTTTTTGTTTCAGCAATGCTTGATGCAGTCGACATTGGTTTCTTCTCCGTCAACAAAACTCCATTAAACTATCTCTATCGAAGTTGAATATGATCATAATTTGATGCGCGAATTGTAAATAATGGCAGAACTAGATTACATACTTTTGTGTTACGATAAGACTTTGCCAATAAGGTCTTTAGAAACCAAAGTAATGACTTTTCGATGCAGTGAGACTCGATGGTTTATTTCTGTTAATCCCATCGGAACCGATGAACGTCCTTGCGGATGTTACCTCTTTCAAGCTCATGGATGGCCATTTACTAACTGTCATTTCGTCGTCTTGTTTCAGAGGCAAATTTGCTTTTCCTCGATTCCCCTTTCGGCGTAGGATATTCTGTTCGCAGCGCTCTTGAGCAAGATGGAGATAATAGCACTGGTCGGGACTTTTTTCGACTCGGTTTAACTTTGTTTTCACGGTTTAAGTTTTGCACCTTTCTGATGCGTCTCTTCTGAAAGATTAATCGATGTCCCCTTTCTTTACGATCTTAGCCATGGACAATTACGCGTTTCTAAACAAATGGCTTGAAGTTTTCCCCAAATTCAAGTACAGAGATTTTTATCTTGCTGGAGAGAGCTATGCAGGTATGCAGATCCTGTCACCATTGAGTCCCATGAACCCGTTTATCCGACACAGTTTGTGTCACTCACAAGTTCGAAAATTGGTCTTGTTTTAGGCCATTATGTACCTCAACTCGCTCAAGTGATTGTAAATCGAAACAAAGGGATTGCCCGACCGATTATCAATCTGAAGGGACTCATGGTGCGACGATTATTAACATGGAGTCTCCGGCTGAAGGCGATTCGTTTTCACTGCTGAATTGAACTAACTTTTTACTATTGTTCTCCTTGGGAAAAAAATTCAGGTAGGAAATCCTGTTCTTGACAAAATATCTGGAGATCCTGGAAGGTGGGAGTTCTATTGGAATCATGGGCTTATTTCGGACACTACGTACGAAAACATGAAGAAGTTTTGCTCTGTGGATAGAGCTACAGAAGGCTGCATTAAAGCATGGAATGAAACAACTCATAATGAAATGGGAGTTGTAAACACCTTCAACGTATACACAAGACGATGCGAGGATAACCCCACACAGGTGAGATAGCTCCCAAATTTAATCTTAGAGGTGCGAAAAGAAATCTTGAGAAACAGCTTCATCCGTTGTTTTTTCTCTGGAAACAGGATCTGCTGTATTTAGATGGGAACGGATTCTGCCTGGAGGCAGACACCCGGAAGTACCTGAAAAGGAAAGATGTGCAAGAGCGCTTCCATGTCGACACCGCCTACATTCCATTGAACTACACCCTCTGCAATGAACCGCCAGTCAAACTCAGATATAGCAAAAGTGACCGAGAGGCATCAGTCCTGCCGGTCCTTAAAGAACTCATAGACTCCCGCTTGCAGATTTGGATATACAGGTGAGGTGCATTGGTTAATCACGCGAAACAAGGATGTGTCAACAGAACTTGCTGGATAGAGCTGAGATTTAGCTGTGATAGAAACATTTCCTAGGATTAGTGCGCAAACATTCATTTTCATGGGGAAACCGACGTTTCTTCTAATTCATCGCAAAGGTGTCTTTTATCTTGCCCTCGTTAGCGGCGTCGAGTGTCGACTCACATGGATTATTCGCCTTTTTCTTGAGTAGTGGGACGACAGATGCAGCCATTCCTTTGCCGATGACTCGGCGTAACATTGCGGCACTAAAACTGAAAGTAAAGGAGAAATGGTACCCCTGGTACCATCACAATCTGGTAAAACGCAATTTGAATTTAAGTCAAAGAAAGGCTTTCCACAAAATTCGTTCACAAATGACTAAAACTAGACTCTCTTTGGTTTCCCAGCTTGCAGGTTGGATTGAGATATATGAAGGCTTGACGTTCGTCGCTGTAATGGGCTCGGGACACGAAGTGCCGATGTATCTCCCCTCCCAGGCACTTACTATGTTCCGGAGCTTCCTGTCTAATGCACCAATGCCCAAGCCACCACCTGCAAAGAGCCCCTCCGCCTGAAGCCAGTTGAGCAATGATCCCACAAATGCTCATGCCTATCGTTAAATGAAACGGCTTCGGGTCAATCTCTTTGTACCTCGATGCAAAGCTATTGAAGCGCTTTTAGAATGCTAGAAGCTTGGAAAACTCATAAGAAGTAGTTGGTTGGAAGTGCTTGATATTTCTTCTTGTTAATTCCAAGTTCTCGGCTAGAATGCGGAAAGCCGGTAACAGTACCGGTTGAATGAAATCGATAATCAGCTTTTTCCTCCTATAAATACACAGTAAGTTATCCTACCATAGACATATAAAATTGCTATTTCTTTTTAAAGAAATTAACACGACAAAATTGACTCCATAAACTGTATTATCGGTTGCCCGTCTTCTTTTCATTTGGACATAACGAAAGCATTTCTAGAACCGATTTCCGACATCAATTTGTGGTACTTGCATTTTAATTTTAGAGTGCATGTGAACAACAAAGTCTCTCCATGATTTTTGCCCTTAATTCTCTGACCATGTTATCCTTGATGAACGGATAATTTAAGAGCGGATTCTTTCGACCCAAATGAGACACTCAAGGCAATTGACTGTTTGACGATTTTGTACTAGAAAAATCATATTTTTTTCCTCACGCAAATTTTCATCATTTCTCCTTATCTATACATCCCTTAGATTTCTGACCAAAAAATAAAAATAAAATACATGCCTTAGATGTATTGCGTGAAAGAAATTTAAGTTCATTCTTGACAATCCACGATCGACATCATGGGTAACAGCCGAATCAGGCATACATCCTATAAGTATTTGGTTTCTTGCCTTCGCTCTTGTTGTTTGTTCTGGTGGGTTTCGGTCTACCTGAAACATTGGGACATTTTCCAGGCACTTGGGATCTTGTCATAGTTAGAGTGCATATGATGGTTGAGAATTTAGTTTTTGTAAGTCTTACGTTGTAGGTTCATCTGGGGCTTTCGCAGAAAAGTTTGGGATTGAAAATAGTAGGACATGTATAAAGCTGAAGTAGTTGTTGTTGTTATTGTTTTTTTTTTTTGGGCCCCCGGGGGGGGGGGGGGGGGGGGGCCTTCCTTCGGCCAAGAAAGCTGAAGTCGAAGGTGACGGCGGCACTGATTTGCCTACTGAAAATGGGGATGAGTTGAGTTTTTCCTGAAAGAGATCTATTGTCGGCTACACCTACGTTCACCTTAGTTCACTTGTACACTTAGTTGTTTTCTGAATTACTTAGGATCGGGATTTTGTGTGCAACTATTGGCTTTCTTTAACAAGGAATGTTGGCATTTCTGATCATCCCATCTATCCTAGACACTTTGTTGAAGTAATTTGCCAAAACTGTGTTCTCTTCCTTCGATTCTGTTTATATTTTGGGTTAATACTACGAAAAATTTCAAACCGGTACACGTATGATAAATTTTTCAAATTGATATGGATTTCTGCGTGGACTTGCCATGTCAATTGAGTTATTGTTATATGTCATTCAGCCTGGCAATTTCATGGTAAAATTTGGCAGAAGTCAATGGAGGGTAAATATGTCACAAGTGTATTAGCTTGGGGTTTTAGGTGTCCCAAAAATTAATTTGAAGTAAATTTATCACACATAGTCTCTGATTCTCTTTGGTCGGGAGGATTTGTCTCTTGTTTTATTTTATGATAGCTCTGACTTTCTTAGCGTGGTTTATATGTTGGAATGGTCCTAGCTATGACCCTTTCACTTGCTGCGCATGAACTGCGTTACTGATCCCTTGCTTAATTACTGTCACTATTAGGATATGGTTTGAAACACCAAACGCATAACTTAAGAATCAAATTACATCCATGGGAAACAATGGACATATATGACCAATAAAGAAAAGCCTAAACTACAATCGAACCGTTCATATTTTCTATGGTCGAAATCATCATGTATCTCGAGAATTTACGGACAAAGCAAACTCGAGTTTAAAATAGGTGTTGCGGGAGAAGAATTCAGAAATAAGGAACAAACAAATGCATTCGTGATGTTGTGAAAGCGATAGCAATACCTTTTTTCGCTGTTGTTTCCGGTTGCCTTGCTTTTCCAAGCAATGGGCGACAAGGCTAGTCAAGATCGGCATTTCGAAATTGGTAATTTGGGAAAAGTCGTAGAGGGAAACGTCCGGTGTCGTTACGGCCACGCATTTATGCAGAGAAGACTTGGACTTAGTCCGTGTCCGGCACTGCAAAGATTGGGCGTAGTTTTCACTTGGACTAACTGTTAGACGTCGGATTCTGTCTTCTAGATTGGGCCCAATTGCAACAATTGACATTTTCTGAAGCTTCCGTGGAGCAATTGCTAGGTGCACCAACCACGTGATGCAATTAGATTATGTTATAGCTAATGTAGGAAGAAATTTCTAAGTTGGTAGGTATCTATCTATCTATCAAGGGAGGGAATACGCTTTGGTCTCTCTAACTATCTTTAAATTCTGATTTCTAATCAGATTGAAATTTAAAGTAAATAAATAAGTAAAAGTCTTGACTATCACCTCTGTAAAACTCAATGCGGAAGTTATTGTTCCTAATTTATGTCATCTCTCTTTCAATTCTTTTTTTTTTTTTTGGTATCGAAGGTGTCCGGGCCAGCGTCCATACGGATCGTGCACCTCGACTAATCCTCCGGGAGGGCTAGCGCAGCATCCCACCGCCACGACCCTCCACTTAAATCACTATACCCAGCGAGGTTCGAACCCAGAACCTCTCGTGAAAGGACCAGAGCGCAAACCAGCTGGGCCATCGATCGGTGGGTTCAATTCTTCATTTTGATTAAAAGCACAAAAAATTCTAAATTGATACACTCTGTCCATTCAATCCCTCCAGCCAACTTTGGCTAGAAATCGCCAACGTGGATGATTTCTAATAATATTTAAAAAAGAAAATTGAATTTTGAATTTTTTCTTTTCTTTCTCTTTTTTTTTCCCTTCCTTCTTCCTCTAGCTAGTCTCTGAGGTCGAGTGATCGGCAAGAGGCGAGGCATGGCTAGGTCGAGCCTCGCCAGCTAGGTCCGATGACCAGATGGAGGGAGAATGAAGGGAAAAAAAAACAGAGAAAACGGAAACAAAAAGGAAAACATATAAATTAAATAAGAATATTCAAAAAGTATGTGGATATTATTAAAAATTATCCATGTCACCGTCGGCCTGGCCACATCAGCTATTTCATCCATAATTAGCTAGAAGGACTGAGTTAACGCAAATGCAAAAGATTTGTGACTCAATTGGCCAGAAAAAAAGTTTAGGACTGAATTGGCCAAATTGCAATAGACTTAAATTTTTTTTGATAATTTTCTCCCTAAAAATGATCGTGGTTATTGACATGTTGCAATCTAAAGGTTTGCATCTCATGTATGTTATAGTTGTGGTAAATTTGGATATATTGCAAGAAACTGTTATTCTTGAAGATTTGCATTCCTCAGGAAGTTTTCTATGGATCCAAGGTTGTTTTTGGAACAAAGAAGCATTTTTATGCAAACAAAAAGTTATTTTGACGGGGTGTTTAATTATGCTTTTTTCTCCTCGGGGCCTTGTGTACTCACTACTCGCTGATCATCTCCGAGATCTGCTCGTAGGCGCTCTCCGGCTGGCCGTGCACGGGCAATCTCGTGATTCCAGGCAAGTCAACCATGGCCAAGTCTGGGACGCCGTCTTTCTTGACGACCAGAGAGTCAGCGGGGCATTCGATATGCCCTTCCCATGGCCCGCGATCTCTTCGGTGGCAACATTAATTGCCTTAGATATGTGGTCCTCGTCCGTGTGTGGATGACTTTGCCGTTGAACTCGAGGTAGAGCTCAGGGCCATCGGCATAAGGGTTGTCTTGGAGTCGCATTATGAGAGGAACACGGGTGCAAATCCCCTGCCCACGCAGCAGGTTGATGCCGTGCGAGGGACTCCAGGATGCTTAACTCGCAGGAGGACTGGTCGCCGACGACAACAATGGTGGGGAGCTGGATACCCTCCTTCATGACCATGAGGCTCCGGAGCCTGTCCACAGCATCGAGCAGGGGGCAGATCCGGTTGCTGTAGGAGGCAACAAGTGGCTGCGCGTGGGGCGGCCGATATTGTAAGAGCGAGGTCTCCGCCATATTTGGCGGCAGGGTTGATAGGGATTCTAGTCTTAGAAGCAGTGTTCTTGACGGGGATGTCAAGAACACTGCTTCTAATTGGATGTCAATCTCTCTATCTCATTGTCTTTCCTACATGGAATTTTTATTATTTTCTTATTAATTAAATCATATCAAAAAAATTAAAATTTTATTTTAAAAAAGCTGAAAAAAAAAAAAGAATGGCAGGGCCTCATCGATGGGGTGCTGTCATCAATGCCCATCGCTGGTGAAAGTTGTTGCCTAGGGCGAGGGCCGGCCACCATTGCCTAGGGCTTGTGACAGGCAACGAGGCCTTCCCATTTTTTTTTTCAGATTTTTTAAATGAAATTTTATCCTTTTTTTAATTTTTAATCTAATTTGAACAATATTTGATGAAGAAATAATAAAAAATGTCACGAAGTGAGAGAACTTTAAAAATGTCACATCAGCATTTTTCGTTAGATAAATTGATTGCATTAATGGAAGGACTTGGTTGCACCCATTTGACAAGTTACATGATTTGTTTGTACTTTTTCAAAGTTGTAGGACTCAGTTACTTCAGGACTTCTAGTGCACTTAAAAACTTTAATTTGTAGGTACTTTTCCAATTTTCTTTGTAAGCGATTACGGTTAGTAACTCGCTTATTAGTGCCTCATGGATGACCAAATAAATAACTAAGGGCCTGTATGGCAACTTTTCTGATTTTAAAAAGTTATTCTGATTAAAATGATTTTTTTCTAATTCTATTCCCTGAATGAGTAATAGAGAATTATAATGCGTTTGATAACTGCATAGAATTTCTGTTATTAGAATAGAAATGCGTTCGGTAACTGCATATAATTTTTATTCTGAAAAAAAATTTCTCTTCCCAATTTTTATCATTTAAATAAAATAATTACATAGTTATTTTGTAAAATTTCATCCTACATTTTGAATTAATCAAAGATTAATTTATATTGATTCTATTATATAACATATTGCACATTGAAATGTAAAAAATAAATATCAAGAATGATCATGAGTCATTTTTTCCATTTATTATGGAGTTTCATCCAATTCTTTTGAGCGAATAGACAACTAACTCGAGCGATATCCTCATTTCTGCAAGAAAAATGCACTACACTATCCTCCATTCATGTGCTTTTTGATTCTAGAAAATC
Source organism: Psidium friedrichsthalianum (assembly GCA_019149425.1). Lineage (NCBI taxonomy): Eukaryota > Viridiplantae > Streptophyta > Magnoliopsida > Myrtales > Myrtaceae > Psidium > Psidium friedrichsthalianum. The sequence continues at coordinate 10,354 of JAGVVM010022150.1, forward strand.
AAATCTCAATCTTAATTAATCCAAAACTTAAGAATAAGAGGTTGCTAAGTGTTTACACTAATTATTTTTGTCTTTTTCCAAAATTTTCTAAAACTAGACAAAATATAAAGTACATAAATATAGGCAAATCACAATCAATAAAATTAAGTGCACAATCAAGGATCATGGCATTGATAAATCGCATCATAAAACTTTAATGAAGCCCTAAGAGTTTAAAGAATGTGGTTCGGGTTTCATTTCAAAGGTTTATAAATTTCCTAACAAAGAAAAAATATATGAAATCTTTGCTCAAATTTATGAAAATAAGGTTAAATTAGCCTAATCTAAGCTTTTTCTATTTTAGGAATTTTCTGAAAATTTTCTAATTTTTTAGAATTTTTTGGTTTTTTTTTATTTTTATTATCTTAATATTTTTCTTTGAAAATGAGACATTGTTTTGTTTTAGGTCGAGAAAAAAGTGACAAGAGAATTGAAAGAAAAAAGTGAGAGATGTGGTACTTCATTTTGTTTTGTGATTTTCAAAAATGATTATTTTTTCAAAATCAACTTTTTTTGTTCTTATTTTTGCTCCAAAATTGTTCCCAAGAACAGAATCATAATCATAATCATTTAGATTACCAAACAGAATTCTCATTTTTTTTTGTTTTGGGAAACATAATTAAAGAATCAGAATGGTTACTATACAGGTCCTAAATCTCTAAATCCTCTAAAATTCTACAAATTTTGCTGGTGATTTATGTACAATATAATAAAAATCAATATTCCATTTAAAATAGTAACGTACTAACTTCTTTGACATTTTATAGGTGTTTTTAATCTGATTCAAATGAGAATTTAATTTAAATAAGGCAATGTAATGCCAACATGAATTTAATTTAAATAAGGCAATGTAATGCCAACATGGCCTTTAACAGGAATTTAACAACCTTATCTGCTTTTTTTTTGGGATATGTGTACTAGAAATCTTAAAACTTATCGCTAACAATTTTAAAAATTACAATCAAGTCCTACAATTTCTTAAATTGGTGCAATCGAATTCTTCCATTAACATTGTTAATTTGTCTAATCGAAAATGCCAACGTGGCATTTAAAATTAATTTTTCTCTCCTACTTGGCATTTTTGTTATTTTCTCTTCAAATCTTATTTAAATTAATTAAAAGAAAGAAAAGGCTAAAATTTAATTTTAGAGATGATGATGATGATGATAAATGCCACATAGGAGAGAGAAATTAATTTTAAAATGTCAAGTTGACGGTGTTAACAGAAGAACTCAATTGTATCAATTTGATAAGTTTTAGGACCTGATTGCACTTTTAAAAAATTTTAGGATTCAATTGCACTTTCGTCATAAGTTTTAGGACTTCTAGTGCACATATTTCGCTTTTTTTTTTTAGGCGTTGGCATTAGAAATTTACCAACTAAATCAGAAATCTCAACCGAAAAGTTTGCAGCTTTTCCAATTCCATTTATGAATTTTTCCTTCTGTTGTCTCTCTCAGTTTCCATCCGCAGCCTGAATTTGTCTCGCCCTCTAAAGCTGAAGTTGTTGTTTTTTTTTTTTTGTTTTGCTTCCTTCGCCCAAGAAAGCTGAAGTCGAAGGTGAAGGCACTGATTTGCCCACTGAAAATGGGGATACTTCTGGTTCTCAGGACAGATTGAGTTTGCCCGAAAGGGATCCATTGTCAGCGATACCTACGTTCACCATAGTTTACTTGAACACTGAGTTGTTTTCTAAACTACTTAGGATCGTGGATTTTCTGTGCAACTGCTGCCTTTCTTTAGCAAGGAATGTCGGCGTTTATGATCATCCCATCTATCCTATAAACTTGTCGAAGTAATTTTCTAAAGCTGTATTTTCTTCCATCTATCATTTAATATTTTGGGATTAACACTACAAAAAACCCCAAATCGATATTCCTATAATAAATTTACCTCAAACTGATATGAATTTTTGTGTGAACTAGCCATGTTAATTGAGTTATTGCCATGTATTACCCAACTCAACAATTCATAGTAAAAATTGATAGAAGCTAACATGAGGTAAATATGTCATGAGTGTATTGGTTTGGGATTTTTTATGACCCAAAAACTAATTTGGAGTAAATATGTCTAACGTTTACTAGTTTGGGATTTTTTGTTCACCCAAAAATTAGTTCAGGATAAATATGGCCGTGCGTTATCAGTTTGAGGTTTTCATAATATTAACTAGGGGTGAGCAACTTGGATCGCTCAGACCGGGATCGGTGGTTCGGTTTCCCAGTTCTATAGAGGTCCGTCCGGTTCCCGATTCCTAAAATTGGATTGGTGACTGGGCGGTTCGGTTCCCGTTCCTAAGACCGGACCGGTCCTTTTTTTAATTTTTTTTAAATTTGGTCCGTGAATCTCTTTCAGCTCCTTGGCCTCTTATTTTTTGCTATTGGGAAGTCATTTTATATGGACGTTGAAGTTCTATACGTTATTGCTTTCAACAATTAGAGAATAATTTGGGTTACATTTTTTTTGGTTTGGTCCGGTCCGGTCTCCGGTCCATTTGTCGGTCCGGTTCAGTCCGGTTCCTGGTTCCGACAAATTGGAAACCGGGACTACACCGTTCAGTTCCCGGTTTCTTGAGGGGAACCGGACCGGACCGGAAACTGATCACACCCCCTAGTATTAACCCTATATTTTACCTTCACTATTCTGTGTTTTTTGAGCTCGGGAGGCCCCTTCGTGAAACCCAATCCAAGAGTATGGAAATTGATGGCAAAGCCGTACCCTTCCCATTTGCTCCCCTTCAATAATGACCTTTGATGTCTCTGCCAAAAATCAACCATGCTTGTCTCCAGTCTAAACTAGGCTTTATCTCTGAACTGTGCATTGGGTTTGATTTCCTCAACCCTTATCATATTCATCATCCATCCCAAAGCGTGTTGCTACATTTTTTTCTTTACAACATAGTTGGTAATTAGATTCTGTTTTTTTCTGGATGCTTTTAGCGGCGATTGCGAATGTTTATCCCTATTCATTATTGGGCTTGTTCTTTTATTATAAGATAAGAACACATGCTGTCTGATTCTTTCTGTTGGGAGAACCGTTCTCTTGTTTTATTTTATGATAGCTCTAAGTTCTTAGCGTGGTTTATATATTGGAATGGTCCTATGACCCGTATACTTGTTGCACAAGAACTGCGTTTACTGATCCCTCTTAATTACCGCCACTATTAGTATGGGGTGGGAAACACCAAATGCATAACTTAAGAATCAAATTACATCCATGGAAAATAATCAACATATGTCCATAAAAGAAAAACCTACACTTCAGTTCGAACCGTTTATGTTTTCTATGGGCGAAATCATCATTTTTCTTGAAAATTTGTGGACAAAGAAAACTCAAGTTTAAAATAGGTGTTGCGGGAGAGGAATTCAGAAATAAAGAACAAAGGATTGCACTTGTCATGTTGTGAAAGTGATGGCAATACGTTTTTTTCACTGTTGCTTCTGGTGGTCTTGCCTTTTAAGCAATGGTCGACAAAATGCCGTGCAGATTATTATGTGAATTACGGTTGTCAATCATATTAGCTAGGCTATTACGGGAATTACGGTTGTCAATCCATTAGCTAGGCTGTAATTATATGTAAATTAGCTAGCACATATTCTCTTTCCCGTTTTTCTTTTTCTTCCTTTTTTGTTGAAGGCTCTTACGCCTATTTATGTACACAGAATGCAAGCAATAAGATCAAGCAATTACATTGCCCTAATTCTATTATGGTATCAGAGCAGACACCATCTGAAACCGTGTAATTGCCTTCGTCCTCGATGTCGAAAGAGAACGTAGGAGACGATGGAAGGTCGTTGCCGTGAAGACAGGAGACGGAGTTGTGGAAAGCTCCACGAGAGTGCCCTCCATCTACCGACTCGCGTCCTCGGATGGCCCAGGAATATTACTGACTTCGTGCCTCCTTAACGAGGACAATTACCTGACTTGGTCGCGTGCAATACGCATGGTGTTAAAGGCCAAGAACAAGCTGCCGTTTATTGACGAACCCTCCAAGAACCGGGCGAGGACGACCCACTCCGAGAGCATTGGGAGATCTGCAATTCCATGCTCGTGGCGTGGTTGTTCAACTCGATGGAAAGGGACCTCCAAGCGAGCATTGCGTATGCGGAGGACGTCAAAGCTTTGTGGGACGATCTCAAGGAGAGGTTCTCGACAAAAATGAGGTTCGGATTTATCAGCTTAAGTCTGAGATTTGTCAATTGAAAATAGGATAAGAAGCCCATCTCCAAGTATTGGGAAGAGCTAAAACGGCTGTGGGACGAACTAGCGGACACCACCATGTCGGATGTCGATGCCGTGTGAAGCTGCGGGAAGCTTGCGGCCTACCGTGAGCGAGAGAAGGTGTACCGGTTTCTCATGGGGCTGGACGCCACGTTCGACACGATCCGGTCAAACATCTTGAGTCTTGAGCCACTCAAGACGCTGAATCGAGCTCGTGCCATGGTTGCTCACTACGAGAAGCAGAGAGCTGTGGCGCGTTCCCAGGAAAATCATGTCGAATCGGCTGCGTTTGTTGTGAAAGCCGGCAGTGGACCGACTGGGGTGATGGGTGGCTCAACTGGACTGAATCGGAAGGACCGGTCGGGTGCAGCTATTGTGGTAGGACAAACCACACACGGGCAATTGCTAGACCCTTCATGGAGTCCCGCCGGGCCAGGAGAAAAGCAAAGGGAAGAAACCTGGAAATCAGCTTGGGCCAACACAGGCATCCAAGGGCAACGCACAGCAGAAGGGGCACTCGGGCCCGTACAAGGCCAACGCGGCCCACGTTGGCTCTGGGCCCTCTGATCGGTGCTGGGCCTCACAGAGGCTTTCAGGAACTGTTGACTGCATTCCGTAATCAGCAACAACCCACGGTGCCGCCTCCTATTCTCGAGCTCTCACCGGTAATGATTTTCGATTCGTAAATTTGGAGATGGATTGGATACTTGATACAGGAGCATCTCGCCATATGACGGGTTGTCCAGACTTCTTTTCTACTTCCTTCCCAATCATTGGAGAATCACCCATCCATATCCCAATGGTGGGATGGTACCGACTTCTTGAATTGGCACTGTGAAACTCACACCTGCTTTTCACTTTCGCGTGTTTTGTTAGTGCTGTCTTTTAATTGCAACTTAATTTCCGTTGCACAATTATCTGAGGATTTCAATTGCCATCTTGTCTTCTCCGGATATGAGAACGTGTTTAATTTAGGACCGCACCACGAGGAGGACACTTGGGAGCGGTGAGCTGCGAGGGGGGGGGGGCTATATATATCTGCGGCGTGTGGCACGATTCCTGTTGCTTGTCGGGTGGAAGCAAGACAGTCAGTGGACCATCTGGCACAAGAGGCTCGGACATTCGTCGCGTCGGCTTAAGTTTCAGGGTATTAATCTTAGTTTCGATGATCATGGAAATAAAAATTGTGATGTGTGCCTTCGAGCCAAACAGACACGATCACCTTTAATTTTGAGTAATAATAAAGCCGACTTTCCTTTCCATTTGGTACATTGTGATCTTTGGGGGCCTTATAAGATTCCTGCGACTTCTGGGGCTTACTATTTTTTAACGATTGTCGATGATTTTAGTCGGGGCACATGGTTATATTTAATGCGTGATAAGTCGAAAACACGACGTCATCTCATTGGCTTTTGCAATCTCGTCAAGAACCAGTTTGATCAGACCGTGAAAATAGTTCGAAGTGACAATGGGATGGAATTTCTCTCCAGAGACATGCAGGAATACTTCACGGAACATGGTATCTTGCATCAGACATCGTGCACTGACACACCACAACAGAACGGGCGAGTGAAACGAAAACATCGGCACATTCTAAATGTTGCAAGGGCGCTCATGTTCCAAGCCACACTTCCGAAACGGTTTTGGGGGTGAATGCGTCTCTACCGGTTCACTTGATCAACATCACGCCTACCCCGGTGTTGAACAATCTAGCCCTCACGAGGTACTGTTTGGTAAACCTCCGAACTATTCGAATTGCGTGTTTTCGGGTCCCTTTGCTATGCACATCATAAGCCTCGAGTCAAGGATAAATTTCATCCCCTCGGTCTAGAAAATGTATATTTGTTGGTTACCCTCATGGCAAGAAAGGTTGGCGTTTATACGACCTCACCACTCGAGAATTCTTTGTTTCACGAGACGTCCGCTTCTGTGAAAATGAATTCCCCTTCGCAACTGAGACCACTGAGAATGAACCACAACAAACCGGCACCCCTCTTTTCTTGGACCAAGTGGGTCAGGGGGAGCTTTGGACTGATGCTGGGGAGCCCAACTCAATGGACGAGATCAGCTTGCGGGCCGGAGAGTCCATTCCTGCGGAAGCACAGACTGATTCAGCTCGGCAAGCACCGGCTCAACACAGTGGTTAGGCTCTCAATTCAGCTTGCTTAGACCCGCCTCGGCACAGTGTTCCAGCTCCTGAACCGCACCGTTCTGATCGAAATAAATGTCGTCCTAGTTACTTGCAAGACTTCGTGGCCTACACTGCCCAGCCCCACGCCCCCCCCTCACGCACGTCCGCCCCGGTTGTCTCCTCAGGTACGACTTTTCCCATTGAGCACCATCTATCTTATTCTGCTTTTGTTGATCGGCATAAAGCTTTCTTGGCTGCTATTGACTCGGATCATGAGCCGACATCCTATCGGGAGGCCGCTGCCGACCTTTGGTGGGGGATGCTATGACCACCGAGATTCGGGCTCTTGAGGCAAATCGCACATGGACTATCGAACCGCTTCCTCTCGGGAAGCGCGCTATTGGCTGCAAATGGGTTTACAAAGTAAAGCGCCACGCTAATGGGCATCGAGCGCTACAAAGCTTGCTAGTGGCAAAGGGGTTCACTCAAGTCGAAGGCGTCGACTTTACGGAAACATTTATACCGTTGCAAGCTGGTGATGGTTAGATGTCTCCTGACTATTGCAGTGGCTCGTAACTGGGAGATTCATCAAATGGACGTCAACAATGCCTTTCTCCATGGGGATCTAGACGAAGAGGTATACATGAAATTGCCTCCGGATTTTTCTGCGAAGTCCGGTCAAGTATGCCGCCTTCTCAAGTCCCTCTACGTTTACGACAAGCCTCTCGGAACTGGTTCTCTAAATTCACCGCGGCATTGTTACACTATGGTTTTTAAATCTGGAGCTGACCACTCCCTGTTCACTCTTTCCCAAGGTAATGTCTTTCTGGGTGTGCTTGTTTATGTCGATGATTTACTTATAGTCGACAACAGCTCTCGTCACTGCGCTATGTTCAAGACATATTTGGATCGCTGCTTCCGTATCAAGGATTTGGGCCCTATGAAGTATTTCTTAGGCATTGAAGTCAGTCGTCAAGACTCCGGCTTGTTCCTCAACCAAAGGAAGTATGTCCTCGATATTCTCTCTGAGTCAGGGATGCTCGGTGCCTGGCCCTCTGCTTTCCCTATTGAGCAGCATCATCGACTCTCCACAAGTACCAGCCCACTGCTCGCCGATCCTACTCGCTACCGTCGTTTGATTGGACGTCTTATCTATTTGACAATCACCCGACCAGAGCTTAGCTATTCCTTGCATGTCCTTTCCCAATTCATGGGCGAGCCCCGACAGGACCATTGGAATGCTGCTCTACGGGTTCTTGTTATCTGAAGCAATCCCCTGGTCAGGGTATTTTCTTGCGGCTCGATTCTTTGGATCTCTGGGCATATTGCGATAGCGATTGGGCTAGCTGTCCACTCACTAGGTGATTTGTTACTGGCTACTTCATCACTCTAGGGGGCTGCCTTGTTTCCTGGAAGACGAAGAAACAGGTCACCGTCTCCCGCTCCTCCGCCGAGGCCGAATACCGGCTATGGCTGCTGTTGTTAGCGAGATTATTTGGCTCCGAAGCTTACTCTCCTCGCTTGGCGTTCTTCCCTCTAACCTACCATTTTATTCTGCGATAATCAGGCAGCTCTCCATATTGCTGCCAACCCCATTTTTCACGAACGCACAAAACACATTGAGATTGACTGCCACTTCGTTCGTGATCACATCTGCTCTGGCGCTGTCTCCACCGCCCACGTCTCCACTGAGTTTCAATTGGTAGATATCTTCACAAAGGCGTTAGGACGGGATCGCTTCCGCTTCCTACTCCGCAAGTTGGGCGTTCGGGATCCTCACGCTCCACCTTGAGGGGGAGTATTATGGGAATTACGGTTGTCATCAATTAGCTAGGCATTACGGGAATTACGGTTGTCAATCAATTAGCTAGGCTGTAATTATATGTAAATTAGCTAGCACATATTCTCTTTCCCTGTTTTCTTGTTCTTCCTTTTTTGTTGAAGGTTCTTACGCCTATATATGTACACAGAATGCAAGCAATAACATCAAGCAATTACATTGCCCTAAATCTATCACAGAGCACGGGCGACAGACTAGTCAGATCGTCATTTTGAAATTGGTAATCTAGGAAAAGGCATAAAGTGAATGTGTGGTGTCGTTATGGACACGCATTTATGCAGAGAAGACTTGACTTAGTCCGTGTCCGGCACTGCAAAAACTGGGCGTAGTTTTCACTTGGAGTAATTGGTAGAGGTTGAATTCTATCTTCTAGATTAGACCCAATTGCAAGAATGGATGTGCCTTTTCTAGTTTGGCTATGATTATGGCATGTGGATCTTACCTGACATGTGCTGTGCTGCACACACACATCCTTTAAAGATTTTTACACATGCATGTAGAAAAGGTTCATGCATGCAACCACAACTTGTCACGTTGAAAGGGTAAAATCTCCTCGCCTCTCTCTATCTCATAAAGGATTTGGGTTTGATTAGAGGAACCTCAAAACCCCACTCTGCTCGTGAGACTCTGCCTCATTGCTCATGGGGAGATGTTGTTCTCAAGTCCTTGCACTAGTAACTCTCTTGCTCATTTTAGATGATTCAGGTGTATGCTTCGGTGGAAACTCGACTTCCACTTGCAGTGGGCGAGAAAGAGAGGCACTGCTCCAGCTTGGGCAAAGCCTGGGAGACCCGACTCGCTTGCTTTCTTCATGGAAAGGCCAAGATTGTTGG
>JAGVVM010022151.1:0-12573 GCA_019149425.1 Psidium friedrichsthalianum
TTAGTTCATTCTTATTATGGATCGTGAAGGTTCTATAGAGTATTGTTTCAACAAATTAAGAGAATAATTTGGTTACATTTTTCTTTTTCTGTCCGGTCAGGTCCGGTCGGTCCGTCCGGTCCGGTCCATTTGTCGGTCCGGTTCAGTCTGGTTCCTGGTCCGACAAATTGGGGAAACAGGGACCAACCAACGGTTCAAGCTCCCGGTTCTTGAGGGGAAACGGACCGGACCAGGAGGAAACTGATCACCCATAGTATTATCCTATATTGTCCTCACTATCTGGTTTGTTGGGCTCGTGAGGCCCCTTCGTGAAACCCAATCCAAGGTATGGAAATTGATGGCAAAGCCATACCCTTCCCATTGCTCCCCTTCAAAATGACATTTGAGTCTCTGCCAAAATCAACCAGCTTGCTCTCCAGTCTAAACTAGGCTTTATCTTGAACTGTGCATTGGGTTTGATTTCCTCACCTTATCATATTCATATCCATTCCAAAGCGGTTGCTACATTTTTTTCTTACAAGCATAGTGGTAATTAGATTCTGTTTTTTTCTGGATGCTTTTAGCGGCGATTGCGAATGTTTATCCCTATTCATTATTGGGCTGTTCTTTTATTATAAGATAAGATACACATGCTGTCTGATTCTTTCTGTTGGGAGAACCGTTCTCTTGTTTTATTTTATGATAGCTCTAAGTCTTAGGTGTGGTTATATATTGGAATGGTCCTATGACCTTATACTTGTTGCACAAGAACTGCGTTACTGATCCTTGCTTAATTACCGCCACTATTAGTATGGGGTGGGAAACACCAAATGCATAACTTAAGAATCTAAATTACATCCATGGAAAATAATCAACATATGTCCATAAAAGAAAAACCTACACTTCAGTTCGAACCGTTTATGTTTTCTATGGGCGAAATCATCATTTTTCTTGAAAATTTGTGGACAAAGAAAACTCAAGTTTAAAATAGGTGTTGCGGGAGAGGAATTCAGAAATAAAGAACAAAGGATTGCACTTGTCATGTGTGAAAGTGATGGCAATACGTTTTTTCACTGTTGCTTCTGGTGGTCTTGCCTTTTTAAGCAATGGTCGACAAAATGCCGTGCAGAGTATTATGTGAATTACGGTTGTCAATCAATTAGCTAGGCATTATGGGAATTACGGTTGTCAATTAATTAGCTAGGCTGTAATTATATGTAAATTAGCTAGTACATATTCTCTTTCCCGTTTTCTTTTTCTTCCTTTTTTGTTGAAGGCTCTTATGCCTATATATGTACACAGAATGCAAGCAATAACATCAAGCAATTACATTGCCCTAAATCTATCATGGTATCAGAGCAGACACGATCTGAAACCGTGTAATTGCCTTCGTCCTCGATGTCGAAAGAGAACGTAGGAGACGATGGAAGGTCGTTGCCGTGAAAACAGGAGACGGAGCTGTGGAAAGCTCCACGAGAGTGCCCTCCATCTACCGACTCGCGTCCTCGGATGGCCCAGGAAATTACTGACTTCGTGCCTCCTTAACGAGGACAATTACCTGACTTGGTCGTGTGCGATATGCATGGCGTTAAAGGCCAAGAACAAGCTGCCGTTTATTGACTGAACCCTCCAAGAACCGGGCGAGGACGACCCACTCCGAGAGCATTGGGAGATCTACAATTCCATGCTCGTGGCGTGGTTGTTCAACTCGATGGAAAGGGACCTCCAAGCAAGCATTGCGTATGCGGAGGACGTCAAAGCTTTGTGGGACGATCTCAAGGAGAGGTTCTCGACAAAAATGAGGTTTGGATTTATCAGCTTAATTCTGAGATTTTCAATTGAAATAGGATAAGAAGCCCATCTCCAAGTATTGGGAGAGCTAAAACGGCTGTGGGACGAACTAGCGGACTACCTCGACATGTCGGAATGTCGGTGTGAAGCTGTCGGGAAGCTTGCGGCCTACCGTGAGCGAGAGAAGGTGTACCGGTTTCTCATGGGGCTGGACGCCACATCGACACGATCCAGTCAAACATCTTAAGTCTTGAGCCACTCCCGACGCTGAATCGAGCTCGTGCCATGGTTGTTCACTACGAGAAGCAGAGAGCTGTGGTGCGTTCCCAGGAAAATCACGTCGAACCGGTTGCGTTTGCTGTGAAAGCCGGCAGTGGACCGACTGGGGTGACGGGTGGCTCAACTGGACTGAATCGGAAGGACCGTCAGGTGCAGCTATTGTGGTAGGACAAACCACACACGGGCCAATTGCTAGACCCTTCATGGAGTCCCGCCGGGCCAGGAGAAAAGCAAAGGGAAGAAACCTGGAAATCAGCTGGGCCAGCCCAGGCATCCAAGGGCAACGCACAGCAGAAGGGGCACTCGGGCCCGTACAAGGCCAACGCGGCCCACGTTGGCTCTGGGCCCTCTGATCGGTGCTGGGCCTCACAGAGGCCGTTCAGGAACTGTTGACTGCATTCCGTAATCAGCAACAACCCACGGTGCCGCCTCCTATTCTCGAGCCTCTCACCGGTAATGATTCTCGATTCGTAAATTTGGAGATGGATTGGATATTTGATACAGGGGCATCTCGCCATATGACGGGTTGTCCGGACTTCTTTTCCACTTCCTTCCCAATCATTGGAGAATCACCCATCCATATTCCCAATGGTGGGATGGTACCGACTTCTCGAATTGGCACTGTGAAACTCACACCTGCTTTTCACTTGTCGCGTGTTTTGTTAGTGCCGTCTTTTAATTGCAACTTAATTTCTGTTGCACAATTATCTGAGGATTTCAATTGCCATCTTGTCTTCTCACCGATATGAGAACGTGTTTAATTTAGGACCGCACCACGAGGAGGACACTTGGGAGCGGTGAGCTGCGGGGGGGGGGGATGTACTATCTGCGGCGTGTGGGCACGATTTCTATTGCTTGTCGGGTGGAAGCAAGACAGTCAGTGGACATCTGGCACAAGAGGCTCGGACATCCGTCGCGTCGGCTTAAGTTTCAGGGTATTAATCTTAGTTTCGATGATCATGGAAATAAAATTGTGATGTGTGCTTTCGAGCCAAATAGACACGATCACCTTTTATTTTGAGTAATAATAAAGCCGACTTTCCTTTCCATTTGATACATTGTGATCTTTGGGGGCCTTATAAGATTTCTGGGACTTGTAGGGCTTACTATTTTTTAACGATTGTCAACAACTTTAGTCGAGGCACATGGTTATATTTAATGCATGATAAGTCGAAAACACGACGTCATCTCATTAGCTTTTGCAATCTTGTCAAGAACCAGTTTGATTAGACTGCGAAAATAGTTTGAAGTGACAATGGGATGGAATTTCTCTCCAAAGACATGCAGGAATACTTCACGGAATATGGTATCTTGCATCAGGCATCGTGCACTGACACACCACAACAGAACGGGCGAGTGAAACGAAAACATCGGCACATTCTAAATGTTGCAAGGGCGCTCATTTTTCAAGCCACACTTCAGAAACAGTTTTGGGGGTGAATGCGTCTCTACCGCTGTTCACTTGATCAACATCACGCCTACCCCGGTGTTGAACAATCTAAGCCCTCACGAGGTACTGTTTGGTAAACCTCCGAACTATTCGAAGTTGCGTGTTTTCGGGTCCCTTTGCTATGCACATCATAAGCCTCGAGTCAAGGATAAATTTCATCCTCGGTCTAGAAAATGTATATTTGTTGGTTACCCTCATGGCAAGAAAGGTTGGCGTTTATACGACCTCACCACTCGAGAATTCTTTGTTTCACGAGACGTCCGCTTCTGTGAAAATGAATTCCCCTTTGCAACTGAGACCACTGAGAATGAACTACAACAGACCGGCACCCCTCTTTTCTTGGACCAAGCGAGTCAGGGGGAGCTTTGGACTGATGCTGGGGAGCCCAACTCAATGGACCAGATCAGCTTGCGGGCCGGAGAGTCCATTCCTGCGGAAGCATGGACTGATTCAACTCGGCAAGCACCGGATCAACACAGTGGTTAGGCTCTCAATTCAGCTTGCTTAGACCTGCCTCGGCACAGTGTTCCAGCTCCTGAACCGCACCGTTCTGATCGAAATAAATGTCATCTTAGTTACTTGCAAGACTTCGTGGCCTACACTGCCCACGCCCCACGCCCCCCCTCACGCACGTCCGCTCCGGTTGTCTCCTCAAGTACGACTTTTCCCATTGAACACCATTTATCTTATTCTACTTTTGTTGATCGGCATAAAGTTTTCTTGGCTGCTATTGACTCGGATCATGAGCCGATATCCTATCGGGAGGCCGCTGCTAACCTTTGGTGGGGGGATGCTATGACCACCGAGATTCGGGCTCTTGAGGCAAATCGCACATGGACTATCGAACCGCTTCCTCTCGGGAAGCGCGCTATTGGCTGCAAATGGGTTTACAAAGTAAAGCGTCACGCTAATTGGAGCATCGAGCGCTACAAAGCTTGGCTAGTGGCAAAGGGGTTCACTCAAGTTGAAGGCGTCGACTTTACAGAAACATTTATACCGGTTGCAAAGCTGATGATGATTAGATGTCTACTGACTATTGCAGTGGCTCGTAACTGGGAGATTCATCAAATGGACGTCAACAATGCCTTTCTCCATGGGGATCTAGACGAAGAGGTATACATGAAATTGCCTCCGGATTTTTCTGTGAAGTCCGGTCAAGTATGCCGCCTTCTCAAGTCCCTCTACGGTTTACGACAAGCCTCTCGGAACTGGTTCTCTAAGTTCACTGTGGCATTATTACACTATGGTTTTTAGCAATCTGGAACTGACCACTCCCTGTTCACTCTTTCCCAAGGTAATGTCTTTCTGGGTGTGCTTGTTTATGTCGATGATTTACTTATAGTCGACAACAGCTCTCGTTACTGCACTATGTTCAAGACATATTTGGATCGCTGCTTCCGTATCAAGGATTTGGGCCCTATGAAGTATTTCTTAGGCATTAAAGTCACTCTCAAGACTCCGGCTTGTTCCTTAACCAAAGGAAGTATGTCCTCGATATTCTCTCTAAGTCAGGGATGCTTGGTGCCCGGCCCTCTGCTTTCCCTATTGAGCAGCATCATCGACTCTCCACAAGTACTAGCCCACTGCTCGCCGATTCTACTCGCTACCGTCGATTGATTGGACGTCTTATCTATTTGACCATCACCCGACCAGAGCTTAGCTATTGCTTGCATGTCTTTTCCCAATTAATGGGCGAGCCCCGACAGGACCATTGGAATGCTGCTCTATGGGTTCTCCGTTATCTGAAGTAATCCCCTGGTCAGGGTATTTTCTTGGGGCTCGATTCTTTGGATCTCTGGGCATATTGCGATAGAGATTGGGCTAGCTGTCCACTCACTAGGTGATTTGTTACTGGCTACTTCATCACTCTAGGGGGCTACCTTGTTTCCTGGAAGATGAAGAAACAGGTCATCGTCTCCCGCTCCTCCGCCGAGGCCGAATACCAGGCTATGGCTGCTGTTGTTAGCGAGATTATTTGGCTCCGAAGCTTACTCTCCTCGCTCGGCGTTCTTCCCTCTAAACCTACCATTTTATTCTGCGATAATTAGGCAGCTCTCCATATTGCTGCCAACCCCATTTTTCACGAACGCACAAAACACATTGAGATTGACTGCCACTTCGTTCGTGATCACATCTGCTCTGGCGTTGTCTCCACCGCTCATGTCTCCACTGAGTTTCAATTGGTAGATATCTTCACAAAGGCGTTAGGGCGGGATCGCTTCCGCTTCCTACTCCGCAAGTTGGGCGTTCGGGATCCTCACGCTCCACCTTGAGGGGAGTATTATGGGAATTACGGTTGTCAATCAATTAGCTAGGCATTACGGGAATTACGGTTGTCAATCAATTAGCTAGGCTGTAATTATATGTAAATTAGCTAGCACATATTCTCTTTTCCTGTTTTCTTGTTCTTCCTTTTTGTTGAAGGTTCTTACGCCTATATATGTACACAGAATGCAAGCAATAACATCAAGCAATTACATTGCCCTAAATCTATCACAGAGCACGGGCGACAAGACTAGTCAAGATCGTCATTTTGAAATTGGTAATCTAGGAAAAGGCATAAAGTGAAATGTGTGGTGTCGTTATGGACACGCATTTATGCAGAGAAGACTTGACTTAGTCCGTGTCCGGCACTGCAAAAACTGGGCGTAGTTTTCACTTGGAGTAATTGGTAGAGGTTGAATTCTATCTTCTAGATTAGACCCAATTGCAAGAATGGATGTGCCTTTTCTAGTTTGGCTATGATTATGGCATGTGGATCTTACCTGACATGTGCTGTGCTGCACACAACACATCCTTTAAAGATTTTTACACATGCATGTAGAAAAGGTTCATGCATGCAACCACAACTTGTCACGTTGAAAGGGTAAAATCTCCTCGCCTCTCTCTATCTCATAAAGGATTTGGGTTTGATTAGAGGAACCTCAAAACCCCACTCTGCTCGTGAGACTCTGCCTCATTGCTCATGGGGAGATGTTGTTCTCAAGTCCTTGCACTAGTAACTCTCTTGCTCATTTTAGATGATTCAGGTGTATGCTTCGGTGGAAACTCGACTTCCACTTGCAGTGGGCGAGAAAGAGAGGCACTGCTCCAGCTTGGGCAAAGCCTGGGAGACCCGACTCGCTTGCTTTCTTCATGGAAAGGCCAAGATTGTTGCAAATGGGAAGGAGTGACTTGTGATCGAGTGTATGCTCATGTCATCGAGCTCCGATTTCCCTCATTCATAGAAGACCGAAAGCGGTTCTCCCCGGCTGGTGAGCTAAGCTATTCTTTGCTCCACTTGAAATACTTGCGCCACTTGGACTTAAGCTGGAGCAATTCCGATCATGGAAGAATACCCAAATTCCTTGGTTCAATGAAACAATTGAGGTACCTTAATCTGTCTTCCGCCAACTTCAATGGAACGGTTCCTCAACAATTGGGGAACCTTACCAATTTGGAAGTACTTGATATTCGGGATAATGGAAATATTGTTGTGGATGATGCCCTGTGGATTTCTCATCTTCGGTCATGAAAGTACCTCGACATGAGCGGCTCAGAGACTGCACATGAAAGAGACCTCGTGCCAGTGACCAGCACGCTCCCATCTTTATCATATCTGAGCTTATCAGATTATGGACTAGAGAATTTTCATCTATCTTCTATTCACTTGGTCAATTCTACTTCTCTTGTTCATCTTCAGTACCTCAATCTTTCGGGTAATCATTTCCAAGGTCCCATCCCGAGCACTACATTTCAAAACATGACTTCTCTCCAGCATCTCGATCTTTCATGGAACTATTTCGACTCTTCAATCCCCATGTGGTTTGACAACTTCACAAGCCTTGTTCATCTAAATCTTGAGGGGAATCATTTCGACAACATTGAAGGAGGCTTATTCTCATTCTTAAAGAAGAAGCAGTACCTCAAGTCATTGAGTTTGCGTGACAACCAAATCGGAGAAGAGATTTCGACAACCCAAGAAGAGTCATCGGGATTTGCCAAGAATAACTTAGAGAGTCTAGAGATATTGAATAATCATCTGAAGGGGGCTTTGCCGAGTTTGCGTGACCCTTTGCGGTTGGTGAGGGTCATCGGTGCCTATCGCTGGCATTGAAAAAAAATAAGAAAAGGAAAAAAAAAGAAATTAATAATATAAAAATAATAAAAATTACAAAAATATCCACGTCAAATTTTTCAGTGTTCATGTTAGATTTCTTGCGAAGCCATTCTATAAGGGAAGTCCTTGGGTCGAGTCTTTACGAGCCCTTTCATTCTTTTGTGTGATGTTTTTATTTTCGCTTTCATGATAGGGGATGTATGGATTCTTGAGAAGAGTCCATAGCTTAGCCCGTAGCAATACCTTGGCCAACTCCATAGAAGAACCCATATTTCAAATGCACATATTTAAGTGAACGTCGTACAAAAGTTATGACACTCTTACAGTGTTTTACCCATGGGACACACATTATAGTTTCTATAATCACTCTATTGTCACTACAAAACCATGTCTTATCCTAATTACATGATTAAAAGAAAACTACCCCTAATGTTTGGTACAAGTGACGTTCCACGTTTCCATATTTTCTTCCCCGGACCCGAGCGGTCCACACTTCAGATAACCAAGGTCTAGCCCGTAGTATTTGGCTATCAGCATAATTACCTGGCTTTTAGGGCTGATCCCAATTGGTCTTCTGTTCAACTTGGAATTATTCGGATGAGTTGCGTCAAATTTGGATCGACCTTTCCACAACGGATGCGGACACAAGTGGAGGACCAGTTTATGGGTGTGCAACACAGATAATTCGGATTGGATTGAGTCGGCCAGTTTTTGACAGTTCCATAAAATTGGTGATTTTCAACCTGGTTTATTTGGGAACCGAACCACCCAAATTAGGTTGATTATTATTTATTTATTTCTCAAAAAGTACACATACTTGTTGTGGAATTTAATGGGTTTAACACGTTTGAAGAATATGAATTATTCTGAATCCACTATGAATTATTCTGAATCCACTGGTTCCATTGGATTGCTCAGGAATCGGACCGGACTGATCTTGTCCCAAGATCATCCGATCCAATTTTTGATCCCAAAAATTGAGAACCGGTCCTTCTGGTTCGGTTCCCGTTTTCCGAGTGTGATCGGATTGGATCAAGAACCGATCATTAAGAGATTTATCTCTCAAATGACTTCATTTTGGGGGGCTTGTGGACATGGTTAGCCAACATGTCACTTTTGTGGCTTGATTTGTCCCACACTCAACTTAATCTCTCTGCCTCTTTTACCAAATATCGTGTCTCAGTGATAGCTCGATGAATGGTGCGTTAACGTCATCCTCACAGGCAACGAGACTAGTTAAGATGGTTATTTCAAAGTTGGTAATTTGGTTAAGATCAACATGAGAAATGGATCTTGTCGTTATAAACGCGTGCATACTGGAAACACCCTTGGTATGAATAATGACACGGCACCCATTAGACTTCGACTTGCTCCAAGACCGGCGGTGCCAAAAATTGGACAGAGCTGTCCACGATTTCCTTAACGGTGCTGCACTTGCTTCCAAGTTGACTTGGACTTATCATATGTAACCACGACTTGTCACATTGAATCTCTATAAATGATCTGGTTTGATCAGAGGACCCTTAAACCCTCGAATCTAAAGCATGAATTCAATCCCCACCTCATTGCTCATGGGGAGATATTTATCTCGAGTGCTTATGCTGGTAACTCTATTGTTGATCTTAGATAGTTCTTGTGTATGCTACTGTATCAACATCCTTTTGCAGCGAGCAAGACAGAGGGGCTCTGCTCCAGCTTAGGCAAAGTCTCAAAGACCCATATCACTTGCTTTCTTCGTGGAAAGGCGACGACTGCTGCAGATGGGAAGGAGTGACTTGCGACAGAGTATATGGTCATATCATCGAGCTCCAGTTATCCCTACATGGAGAAGACGAAGAAGCGCAAAAGCTCGTCCTGGCTGGTGAGTTGAATTCCTCTTTGCTCCACTTGAGATACTTGAACCACTTGGACTTGAGCGGGATAGATTTCCAACATCGAAGAATACCTGAATTCCTCGGTTCGATGAAACAGTTGAGGTATCTCAATCTGTCGTCTGCTAACTTCTATGGAACGGTTCCTCACCAATTGGGAAATCTCACCAATTTGGAAGTACTTGATCTTTCATCCAATGGATTGAACGGGACAATTCCATCATCACTAGGTTGGTTGTCGTCATTGAGAACATTAGATCTTTCTGATAACCAATTGGTGGGGCCTATTCCAGAGTCATTGGGCGAACTGTGGGCTTTACGATTCTTGGATCTTCACAGTAATCATTTGACCAGTATACCCAATAGTTTTGGAAAGCTTTCTAATCTCTCGAGTCTGCATCTCTCTAGCAATTCTTTGGGAGGTGTGATTTCGGAAATCCATTTCTCTAATTTGTCAAGGCTCAGGGAGTTGAATGTCAGTGACAATAACAACCTGGTTTTTAAGGCAAAACCCAGCTGGATACCCCCTTTCCAACTTCGATCCATTGGGATGGACTCTTGTAAATTCGGGACTACATTTCCCCAGTGGATTCGGACGCAAGTGGAAGCCGAAGAAATCACACTCGTCAATGCTTCCATTTTCGGGCCCTTGCCAAATTGGTTAGCCAACTTGACGTTTTCCCTGCTCGATCTATCCTACAATGAAATTAGCGGACCCTTGCCCAACATATCTTCCCACTGTTCCACTTTAGACCTCTCCCACAACAACATCTCTGGATCTCTTCCAACAAATATTGGTGCTATGTACCAATTACGTACTCTGTATCTCAATGACAACCTAATCAATGGCACAATACCGTCATCGTTATGTGACATGACAGGTTGTTTGATTTGAGTCTTGCAAATAATAAGCTATCGGGCAGTATCCCCGACTGTTGGAAGGGTTGTTTATCTTTCTTGGCTTTGTCATCCAATGAGTTATCTGGAGTAATTCCAAGCTCAATCGGATCCTTGCGCGCGCTTTCAACCCTACATTTGAATGGAAACCGTCTCAATGGGGAGCTTCCTCTGGCTTTAGGTAATTGCACATATCTGGTGATTTTAGACCTTGGAGAGAATAACTTGTCTGGAAGCATCCCAACATGGTTCGACGGAAGCATTTACACACGCAGCCTTGGCTATTAGTTCTTGCAGATCCTGAGGCTACGAGAGAATAGGTTTACCGGTGGCATCCCTCCGGAGCTCTGCACACTCTCAGCACTGCAAATATTAGACATTGCAGTGAACAATTTGACGGGAACGATCCCACGTTGTCTTGGCTAAATGAGCAGCATGATAAACTTTAGTCAAGTCAATCTATATGGACCAGATGGACGATATGGTGAGCCAGCTTGTCCTTCAGTGGATATATTACATTCGGTCCTACAATCATCGCAACCGATGCAGAGAAGTGTTCCGAATCGGCCCCTGTGGGATCAAGAGCATGTGGTTGAGATCCTGAAGGGAAGATCCAATGAATACACCAAGGTGGATCTGCAACTTGTGGTCAATTTGGATCTGTCAAGCAACTTTTTGATCGGGTCAATCCCCGAGGAACTTTCTTTCCTCGTGGGATTGCGTGGCTTGAACTTGTCCCACAATCGTCTCTCGGAGATATTCCCACCGGCATTGGGAGCATAAGGTGGCTTGAGTCTCTTGATCTTTCGAACAACCACCTCTCCGGAACTATTCCACAAGGCATTTCAGAGTTAACATCCCTAGCCCACCTCAACCTGTCGCAAAACAACTTCATGGGGCAGATTCCTAAAGGAAATCAAATCCAGACACTGGACGATCCTTCCATTTACGCCGGCAATCCTCTACTCTGCGGTGATCTTCTAAGAAGAAAATGTCTCACTGCTGAGCCGCCTCAAGCACCCAAAGTAGCTCCCCTGAAGATATGCATGATGAGGACAAGCTTGAAAAGGCTTTGTTCTACGGGGTCGTAATGCTTGGATTCGCGACGGGGATTTGGGGTTTTTTTGGAGTTTTGCAGTTCAAGAAGGATTGGAGACGTGCATATTTCAGCTTCGCGGATCAAGCAACGGACAAGGCATATGTGGCTATAGTGGTGAAAGTAGCCAAGTTGAAAAGACTGAGATGGTCAAGAGGCGCATAGGCAATGAGCAATCTCGTGCCCTCTCCCCTGGGCCTTTGGTTTTTCATTTCGAGTGTATTAAACTTCGTGTGCTTGTGTTGTGTCTTCCCTTCCAATAGTAGTATGCTTATTGATGTAATGTAATTCTGTATGCTGTGATGTTTCCGCCTCTGTTCTGAGCGACAACCCTGGTTGATAAGCCTGCAAGGAAGATGCCCATTCTTGTGTTACGGGTAAGAAACAGAGTGATTGTCTTTTTGCAGTGAACAATTAGAATGTGCGGGTCTTTGGAGAGGTTGCAAGGCATCGTCCGAAGGCACAATGTTTCGAAAGGATATTATCAATTGATAAGGGGGAATTGCAACAGGAACAAACTTCGATATTCAATTAGAATGAAGAGAAAACAAATGAAGTAAAAACCAAAACGATGGTGAGTCAACCTTGCGAGAGGTGACTAGACTGGACTTAGCTTAGAGTTTCTTGTTCGTCGAATTACGTCTCGGTTCGGTTCTAGAAATCATGATTCCATCCTCGCACTTCAATCGCATTTGTAAAGAAAAGACGTGACAAGCTTATCATATTCCTGGTAGGCTAAATCCATATGCAAAACTGTCGGCTGGGTCTCCGTCATGTGGGGGGACCCACCAATTTTTACTTTCTTATTTGTTTAAGAAAAAGAAAATAAAATGTGGGAGACAAAATGATGAGGGAAAAAAAATGAAAAAAGTGAGGTGTGTGCGTGAGTTTTCTCTTGGTCTTTAGAAGAGTAAGAAGGAGAGAGAAGAAGAAGAGAGTTTCGCCGAGAGGAAACAGAAGACTCACAGAGAGCGTTCGTGAGTGAAAGAAAGGAGAGAGTTGATCCTTTGTAGTCCAAATTTGAGGGCCAAACGTTGACGGAATTTTCTCAAATTTGGATATGTTGTTCGTGAGGCCGAGACCTACGTGGTGATGGTTCTCGTTCGTTGAA
>JAGVVM010022158.1:0-17579 GCA_019149425.1 Psidium friedrichsthalianum
CTGTCAGCTCAAACCATATAAGTTTCTGTCTCATCTTTGCTGAAATCAGGATGACATGCTGATAGCAAAGGATGAGATCTTTGGCCCAGTTCAGACCATCTTGAATTCAAGTATCTCTACTTGCACACTTACTTCATCACACATTTATCATTTTGAGGCTCGAAGGCTAACTTTTTGCCTTGCTTAAAAGGGATCTTGATGAGGTGATCAGAAGGGCGAATAAATCTCGTTATGGACTTGCGCTGGAGTTGTTCACTCAGAATATCGACACTGCCAATACTTTATCCCATGCTTTGCAGGTTGGTTCAGTGTGGATTAACTGCTACCATGTTTTGATGCTGCAATTCCTTTCAGTAGGTTACAAGATGAGTGGAATTGGGAGAGAAAAGGGAGTATACAGTCTCAGTAACTACTTACAAGTTAAGCTGTCGTAAGTCCATTGAAGAACCCCGCATGGTTATAAATAAGATTGTTTTTAACAAAATTCAGGGTAAGCCTCAGAGAAGAGAGAGAGAGAGAGAGAGAGAGAGAACTTCTTGTGTGCTTTCTTTGACCATTGATAGAGGACAGCAGTAGACAAAAAACTTGATGTGGCTTTTTGTGCTTGTTTTAATTGGGTATTGTCGAAGCAACTGATTTCCATTGTTGAAAGGGTAGTCCAGTCTTTTCCATAGTTAGTGAACCCTAATGCTCACTATATATATATAGTGAAGTTGTAATTTGTTTTGAATTAATAAAAAGATTATGTTTTCCACATGGTATCAGAGCCAAGTTAAGCCCTAAAACCAGATTTGAAACCCTAGATCTGAAATTCCGGCGACCACCCACCTCCGGCGACCCTCAAACCCTAACCCACCTCCGGCGACCCTTAGATCCAGGCCGACGAGGCCCGGCGCCCCCTTGTCTGACGTCGCGGAGGTTCAGCGACCCCCTGTTAGGCGTCGCCTGACGTCGCGGAGGTCCGGCGACCCCCTGTCAGGCGTCGCCTGACGTCGCCCGGGCCCCGCGACCATCTCTCAGGTGTCGCCTGAGCCCCGCGACCTTGTACTGAGGCCGGCGACCCCTGTTCTGACGCCGGCGACTATTTTCCGTGTCCCCTGTTCCAGGCGACCCTGTCCCGAGCGACATCTGAGGGCGGCGACTCCCAGTCTGAGTCCGGCGAGTCTGAGAAGCTCAGATCGACGTTGCTCGGCCTGCGATGGTGGTCTGATGTGAAGGAGTTCTGCGTTGATGGTCTGCGTGATGGTTTGATGTCCAGCTTCGGTGATTTGATGAGTTGCTGATGTGAAGGAGATCTCGTTTGGAGGTCTAGTTGCTGATTCTAGAGTTGCTATTGGTTGTTAGTGTTGACTATTCTACTATATGCGGGGCCGAAGCTATTAGTGGTGGTAATCATTACGTTTGGTGCACAAGGTGCAAATTTCTGTTTAGTCCACTTTTATATTATTATTGTGTTATGGCTAGCAATTCTGGAAACACGGATACTAGTCTCACTAATCTGAAGTTGACCTCTGTTAAGCTCGATGGGACCAATTACCCTTCTTGGTCTATGGCAGTTGAAACATATCTTTTGGCCACCAAACAACTTAGTTATTTGACTTCATCTCCACCAACGGATAAAACAAAAGAGGATGATTGGCGCTCTGGCGATGCTGCTATTAGGACATTATTGTGGAATACCATGGATTCCAAGATTAGTCCTCAGTTTATGCGATGTACATCAGCCAAAGCTATTTGGGATAAATGTGCTCTTATGTTTTCAGGCCGTGATAATATGACCCGTGTTTGTGATGTGTGGGAGGAGCTATTTGACTTACGCATTGGAGACATGTCTGCATCTGATTATTATTCTAGGTTCACTACCCTTTGTGAAAACTAGATACTTATTTACCTGCTACTGATGACATTAGAGAGTTGGCTAAGCGCCAACAGGATATGAGAGTTGTGTTATTTCTTCGGGGACTTGGTCCTGCTCATTCTTCTCTCCGACAGCAAATTATCTCCCAGGGTACTCTTCCATCAGTAGATGAGGTCTTTTCTCGGTCCTTCGATACGTGCCTGATTCATTATCATCTGCACCTATAGCGAGTGCTATGGTCTCTCAGTCTTCTGGAATCGTGGAGGCCGGGGACGTGGTCCTCGGGGTCGTGGCAGATCTATCTTTTCACCAGGTCGTGGCCGAGATGGTGTAGGGGTGCTGGAAGTCCTCGTTATTGCAACCATTGTCAGCGAGCTGGCCATACCGAGCCGTATTGTTATACTCTACATCCTGAACTTCGTCCACGAGCTGCTTATGCTGAAGTAGTAGAACCTACAGTTCAGAAAGTTCCTGATCAGTCACAAGAGTTGCCTGGTACCATTATGCTGAGTCGCGCCGAGTATGAGTCCTTAGTGCGTCCCAACCAGGTGGTGGATTCTTCTGCTCCCACTGCTACTTTGGCACAGGCATCTTCAGGTAGTCCGTCTTGTTTACTCTCTTCTACGCCCACTTCCTGGGTCATAGATTCAGGTGCCACCAATCATATGACCGGTAATTCTAAGTTCTTGTCTGATATTACCTCTATGTCATCTAGTTCTGTTACACTTGCTGATGGTTCACAGTCACATATTACTGGTCAAGGGAATGCAATCTTGGGTCCCATATAACTTGCTCTCTGTTAGTTCTCTTACTAGAGATTTGAATTGTTCTGTAACGTTTACTTCTGCTCATTGCGTCTTTCAGGATCTGAGGACCGGACGGATGATTGGTGGCGGACATGAGTTCAATGGGCTGTACTACCTAAACAAAGATCTTATTGCAGCGGCTGCTCAGAAGAAAACTGCCTCAGACTTATTTCAGATGCACTGTCGTATGGGTCATCCACCACCTGACATTCTTCGTCATTTTTCACATGTTTCAGAGTCTTTATGTCCTATCCAGTGTGATGCTTGTCAATTTGGCAAACACCATCGGGTATCGTTTCCTTCTCGTGTTCAGCGTCGTGTGTCAAGTCCCTTTGAGTTGGTCCATTCTGATGTTTGGGGACCATGTCGTGTCAGTAATATGTCTGGTTATAAATATTTTGTTACATTTGTGGATGATTATTCCCGAATGACATGGTTATATTTAATAAAAGATCGAACTGAAGTTTTTTCTTGTTTTCGTATGTTTTACTTTGAAATTCTCAATCAATATCATGTTTCCATTAAATGTTTGCGGTCTGATAATGCCAAAGAATATATGGCTATTTCCTCTGGTTTTCAATCATTTCTTATATCTCATGGAATTTTGCATCAGACTTCTTGTTCTTATACCCCCCAACAGAATGGGGTGGCTGAACGAAAAAATCGCCATCTCTTGGATGTGACTCGTTGCCTCCTTTTTCATATGAACCTTCCCAAAATGTATTGGGGGCATGCTGTTCTTACGGCGTGCTATCTCATAAATCGCCTTCCATCCTCAGTGCTTCGTGGAGGCATACCCTTCTCCACTATTCATCCTACAAGTCCACCTTTTACTTTACCACTTCGTGTGTTTGGATGTGTCTGTTTTGTACATCGTCTTGCTTCTAGCCTTAATAAGCTCGATCCACGGGCTGACAAGTGTGTGTTCCTTGGGTATTCTCGAACTCAGAAAGGGTATAAGTGTTATAATCCAGTTAGTCGGCGGTTATATGTCTCAGCAGATGTCACTTTTTTCGAGGATTAGTCATATTACTCCGTTTCAGCGAGTCCTTCTGAAGATGTTCTGTCTTCGACTATGGCTCCTCTACCGCCTATTCCCTTGACAAGTGTGCCTAAGTCGTCGATATCATTGCCTAGCTTTCAGTTCGCCGACAAAACCTATCAACGGCGCCGGCCTGTTCAACATGAGGTAGTACAGTCATCGCCTGCATTGGATATACATGATTCTCCACCAGTCAATGTTCCGTTCTCTGATCCACCAGTTGCTTCTGAACTTGATTCTACTACTGACATTCCCATTGCATTACGCAAAGGTACACGTTCTTGTGTTGGTCAACCCAATCCTTGGTTTACTCCCTATAGTGGATTATCTTGTCATACACATAATCGTTATCCCCTTTCTCGATTTTTATCCTATGACTGCATTTCTCCTACATATTCCTCGTTTGTTGCTTCTTTATCTGTTGTGTCTATGCCAAGTACCGTAGTAGAGGCTCTTGCTCATCCAGGTTGGCGACGGGCTATGGAGGATGAAATGCAGGCGTTACAGGATAATGAAACATGGCAACTTACGTCACTACCTACTGGGAAACAGGCTGTGGGGTGTCGTTGGATTTTTACAGTGAAGTTTCAACCAAATGGCACTGTTGAGCGTCTAAAGGCACGTCTAGTTGCCAAAGGTTACACCCAAACATATGGAGTTGATTATGATGATACATCCTCTCCTGTAGCAAAAATACCTTCCGTTCGTGTTTTCATTTCTCTTGCTGTCCATTATGGTTGGGTTCTTCACCAACTTGATGTCAAAAATGCATTTCTTCATGGAGATTTGGCAGAGGAGGTATATATGGAACAACCCCCCGGATTCGTTGCTCAGGGGGAGTCTACCAGTGTTTGTCGCCTACGCAAGGCATTATATGGGCTGAAACAGTCTCCTCGTGCATGGTTTGGTCGTTTTAGTGATGCAGTTATTCGGTTTGGTTTGCGACGTTGTACTGTAGATCATTCTGTATTTAGCTCTACTTCCTCTACTGGATGTATTCTCCTGGTTGTGTATGTGGATGATATTATCATTACCGGTAGTGATTCTATAGGCATACAGAAATTGAAACAGTTTTTACAAGCAGAGTTCAGCACAAAAGATATGGGTTGTTTGCGGTATTTTTTGGGCATTGAAGTGGCCTATTCACGTGATGGTATCTCATTGTCACAGCGGAAATATGTATTGGATATCCTCAGTGAGGTTGGTTTTCTTGGAGCGAAGCCTGTTAATACTCCGATGGATCCCAATGTGAAGCTTGACGCAGAACATGGCGAATTACTTCATGATCCAAGTAAGTATCGGAGACTGGTGGGTAAGCTCAATTATTTAACTGTTACTCGACCAGATATCTCTTTTGCTGTTAGTGCTGTTAGTCAATTTATGAATATTCCTCGTACTACACATTGGGAGACAGTGCTACGTATAGTTAAATACTTGAAGGGAGCACCAGGCAAAGGGATATTGTTCAAGAATCATGGACATCTTGATGTTGTTGGCTACTCTGATGCTGATTGGGCTGGTTGTCCTGTTGATAGGCGATCAACTTCTGGTTACTGTGTATTCTTGGGAGGCAATCTTGTGAGTTGGAAAAGTAAGAAACAACAAGTGGTGTCTCGATCCAGTGCTGAGGCGGAATATCGGGCCATGGCTCATGTGACTAGTGAGCTGGTTTGGTTAAAGATGTTATTATCCGAACTTAGTATGTCATCTTCAGACCCTTCCGTTCTATGTTGCGACAATCAGTCTGCTATGCATATCGCTTCAAATTCAGTTTTTCATGAGCGCACGAAGCATATTGAAGTAGATTGCCACTTTGTGCGAGAAAAGATTCAAAACAAGGACATTACACTTCAATACACACGGACTGAAGACCAACTTGCTGATCTTTTCACTAAGTCATTGCAAGGCAGTAGATTAATTACTTTGTGTAACAAGTTGGGGCTCTTTGATGTCTATGCCCCAACTTGAGGGGGAGTGTTGAAAGGGTAGTCCAGTGTTTTCCATAGTTAGTGAACCCTAATGCTCACTATATATATATAGTGAAGTTGTAATTTGTTTTGAATTAATAAAAAAGATTATGTTTTCCACACACATATTGGTACACCACATCGTCATTTTTCCATTGTCGTCTTGTTCGACTGATTCACCTAGACAAGTATGTCTGTTCCTTGGGACAATGTGGTGGACTAAGCCAGGTTTCTTGCCATCAGTTCCCCGATTGAATCAACAGCTTGCGGCTCGGCTCCCTGTATGGAGATAACATGTTACATGACTGGTAGACATATAGCTGATGAGTACAGAAAATCCTGGAAACATGCAACGATTCCCTCGGTCATTCACGAGAAATGAACCATTTTAACTAGATACGGCTGTGATAGAGTGAAGCACTGGATGAGCAGAAATTTAAGGAGTAAAAAAATAAGCATTGTATAAAAGATGGGAAGTTTGTCAAACACTACTTTTCATAGATCAAAGTAAAAGAATAGGAAGGTAGGATTCTTGCAGACACTAGTTTCAGTGACTACGACTCTTGATAAAAAGGTTTGGTAACATGTACTCTGATCATAAAAATCTATACGAGGATGTATATGTGCCAGTCAAATGGATGAAGGGTATCCCTTATTGGAATTAGTTAACAAAAACGTTATCTGCTAATCCTTCGACAAACCATCGAAACATGCAAGGACTTCTCCTTCATTCTGTTGAACTTGAAGGCCATTCAGGGGCCAGTTCAGGAGAAGAAGCTTTTGCTTTGGTTGATATTTCTAGGGCTTCCGCCAACTTTACGACAATTTGCTCCATGGATGGCCTTTGTTGCTTCAGGCCAGTGCATGAGAGTGCCAGCTGAAGTGTAATATTAAATGCCTCTGCAGAGTATTCGCCCTCGAACCCCAGGGTCTGCGAAGTCTGTGATGCTGCCGTCTCTCACAAGGGCTTTTGCCTGGAGAGCAAAAGCATCAGACAATTACTTATCAGGGAACTTGCCAAGCTAACTCATCATGTAACGAAGGCAAAAAGGCAGTGACTCGCCATTTTATCCAATGGCATCGGTTTTTTCTGGTTCAAGTTGATAACTTTCTTCCCCGAGAGGATTTGCAGCAACACTACCCCAAAGCTGTAAACATCACCGGATGAATGCACCTGGCGGTTGTTCTGGTACTCGGGATCGAGGTAGCCAAAGGTCCCTCTCACCTCTGAGCTGACATAAGCTTCATCTAAATCGATGACCTTAGATAGTCTGAAATCTGAAAGTTTGGCTTCCAAATTGGGTCCTAGGAGAATGTTCGTTGGCTGCAAGAGAGATGATTAAGGTCTGGTGATTGGAGCAAGATGCCCTGAATTTTGTTGTTGGGATCCACATATGAATTTAAACAAACTTGTACTGCTAGAGTCCTCACTCTAGGATTTCACTTTCTAAAATTTCCATTTAGGCCTATAGGCCTAGACGACTTGCAGGGTGAGACCTGGATATGCTCATAAGAAGAGAAATCGGATGTCCATAAGAAGAAAAAGAGTTAGGTGTGCCTCCTATGGTGCAAGATGATTTGGAACTCTGCCAATTTTTTAGCTTAAGATGCTGAAAATATTAGAGGAGCAGGCATGTACTCGTAGATTTTATAGGTAAGAGAAGTAAATTTTTGCCACCGACCTTGATATCGCGGTGGACAATGCATTTGTTCTGGATATGTGTGGAGAAAGAAAAGACCTCTTGCACTATCAATGGCAATTTCAAGCCTCTGGATCCAGGAGAGAACCCTGTCCTTCCCTGTTGTGCATTCACTTGGTGATCAGCTTTTTTACAGTTTCGAGGGCATAATGGAAAGTGGATCAGAAATCAGCATCAAAGTGATGTCACATTTACCAAACAGCCACTCAGAAAGGTTTCCAGTTGGACAGAGCTCATAGAGAAGAAAACACTCATCTTCATTCACACAGCAGCCCAGCAGCGAAACCAGATTCGGATGCTGAGCATGCGATAAGCTGGTGACCTCTCTCACAACAGTTTCCACATTCACATCGCTGATGATGTGCTTTATAGCTACTTGCTGGCTGTTTGGCATTATGCCCTTGTACACCCTTCCTGCCAGTTATTCATATCACAACCAGGATCATGAGATTATGTATGAGACAAAGGAATCAAGGGATGCAACTCTCCATCGGAAAATGACAGAGGATGCATGTTATACTGCCACAGCGAAAAAAATTTAGTCTCTACAGTTGCCGATTCTCTAGCACAGCAATGTTGATTCCCTGGTACCTCTGTTGTATAAAAATAACACCAGCAATTCCTTGACCTATGAAATTTGACTCGTGTAGATTGTTTGTGGCTGTATATACTTCTCTAATTGGAACTTTCGGACAACTAGGTCCCTTGAGAAGCACATCCTTGAATGCTGTCGACAAGAACAAGGCCGTGAGTAACAAACTTAAGACAGCTTTAACTATTGAGTCTAATGTAGGTTCTGGAAACCTCCTCATGTACCAGCTCTTTTTGGCTCTGAATTTGGTTTACTTGGTTTACGGCATTGTCTTGACCAGATGACGATGGAAATGACAAGAGCGACCGCAGCCCCGATGAGGACACTGATTAAAACCCATTTACCTGCTTGATGCGCAACTCTTGAGAACTATTCTGAAATGCATCTGTGAAAATTGAATTGCCATGTGATACACGGAAAGTTACCTATTTCAAGTTTACGCTTCCTCTTTGGCTGCTCTTTCGTTTCATTTTCTGCTCAGAACAAGACGATTTAGGATATGAATATTCAGCCTCGAGGAAAAAATAACTATCTAATATGCTCGTCGCCAATTGCATAAGCAACGTTACATACCGCTGCAGGTACTTTGCTCCCCGAGGCACCTGTAAATTTTTTGGACATAACTGGAATCTTCGATTCTCGTGCTCGTTATCGACACAAGAATGGCAAACCTACAAATGTCTGCATTGTTTGCCACAGATCCTCTCTCGGTGGCTATATGGGCATCGATCTCATGTCTTCCCAGGTCTTTGTGCAGGATGCACATGTTCGGTCCTGTTCTCCATCAGAACTCGCAAAATCGCAGTTTTCACTTAACTTTTTCAAGTTCTCTCCCATCTTACTGATGACATCAGCAACTTTAAAGACCAAACAGCCGCCGCCCCTGCTCGTCAGCTTCACAATCCCGCACCCAAAAGCATCTCCCTTGAAGCTCTCCATCGAAGTCAGACAATCATTATGCTCGCTGGAATTTAAGTATATCTGTCTGGTCCGGTTGGCTCGGAGCCCCAGTCCATAAAGATACCTATCGAATGCTGCTCCACAGCAGTTCTTTGCCAAGAAGCCTCCCCAGTTCCCCAGTTCACAGCTTGAATAATTTAAGGTCGGACTAGAAGTGAGATCGAGAACACATTGCAGCCCCGAAGACTGAGGAACTACAAATTCTATGGTACTTATCAAGATGAAAAAAGCAATCATATAATGTGGTTTCTGAGACTCACTCCCATGCCTGGATTTGTAACATAAGACCAGATCATCCATAATTTCGACACAAAAGAAACCAACCAAAAAGATTGATCAACATAAACAGCAAACCATGGATAAGTTACAACACTTGAGAGGGAAAGTGGACTTGATCTGGAGAAAAATCTCCGACATTCAAGTGGAGAGCGATTGATCGATGTGGATATGGACTTCAGATCTTTTGAATGGCAAGGCAATGAGTTGCTCAGAGGAGATTGAAAATCTGGTACAATTGGATTCAGTGCGCAGGGTGCTGAGTTTGGAGAACTCTTTGCCATGAGATAAAGATATAGCATGCCAAACAAACGGTACATCATGCAGGGGTACAGATGAAGACAGAGAGAGGCTAAAATATTGTTGCATTGGAAATTCCTGCTGAAAATTAGACGATGGGAGGATTTTTCTAGTACATGTTTTTCTGCAGAAACAGAAGCTTTTGTTCTCTTTGGCATTTATCGCTCGGCCTACACGAAGGGGGTGATTTAGGAAGGGTCGTCCGTCCTTATGCACGAATAATTCCGAAGTACAGGGCATTCATCTTGGATGGACGAAACCAAGTGCTTGCCGGCCAATGCTCGAAAAAAAGGTAGTAATGTCTATTGTTCTCTGTTATTTTTCTCCCTGAAAATAAGAGATTATGACGTCTCTAATTAGCAAATATTGTTCCTCTCGTATGCTAGAGATTCTCCAAAAGCATATGCCAACTGCACAGATCAGGCCGTACCACAAGGGTTAATAGAAAAAGGGGTAATTAAGCAATGTACCGACCGCTGAGAATTGACTGTCAGCCAATTCGGACCTTCCATCTGTAACATTAAGCAAGTAATCTCATAGGACCTTTGATGAAAAACTTGACTTGTCCATGTAATTACTCTGACTTGGACAACTTCTGTTCCTATGTTTCTACCTTAATGAACTGTCTTTCAGCAGCATGGTTAATTTGAGTTTACCCCTCAGTAGTATTTTACTCAGTAAATGACTTTTAACCATTTTGGCTACAACAAACCCAAACATTCCACAGCGTATCCAAGCTAAAAACAGCAAAATGCTGATGATCCAGCTAAGGCTACCAAAGCGAAAATCTTACCTTTTCCGAAATTACTGTCGCTTGCTTAACTTCCCTTCTGCAGCAACCATTCAGTTTGTTCCGATTACTTTTCCCTTTCGATTGCAGGATCGGTTTTCATCGTCTAGCATCGGCTACGAGCCAGAAGTCCGACCTCGGGAGGGAGACTTCAAGGATAAACAACTAGAATTAGTTTAACTTGTTTTAAGCATTGCAAATGAGAGAACTCGTCACACACACAGAGAATCATAGCACTTGTCGCACTAGAGATTCCCGTGTAGGATTGGAATATCGGATCAAGCACAACTCTCGACAGAAAAACGGACCGGCGCCGATCTTCTAACTCAAGAAAGCTTACAAGAAGAAAATGCCTTCACCCCGGCACAAAACTTTTGTCTCCAAGATCCTTGATTTGTGCTGTGGTAATTCATCAACACATACATGACACCCTAGTGGCATCAAAACCCATGAAAACAAACATCTCCTGCCGAACACAGACATGCTACCGCGAGAGTGGAACATCGGTGTATCGTCGGCAATTGCCGGAAGACACAGCAAGGAATCGGCACGATGTTCATTGCAGGCAGTTATTTGAAGGGTTCTATAATGTAGCTTCTCCTGGAAACTTGTCTTTCCTGGTGGCATTCAGTTTCGTTATCGCCCCTGCTTTCTGGGAAATTGTCGGGGTGTGGGATATTTCAACATCGATAATTACCCCGCCATGAAGTCTTTTTTGTGTTTTTTTTTTTAATTATCTAATCGTATTTCGCTGTAATTTTTGTGAATTTATCGTCGTTTACCCGAAATCATCGTAAGCTCAACCATATCAATATACAGTAATTTGACAATATAGGTCATCGGGGGAAATTCTCAAAAAAATCATAGACCTGTCGTGTTTATGTCAATTTAATCATAAACTTTTTAATTTGGTCAATTTAGTCATAAATATTTTGATAATTTTTCAATTGAGTTCTATTTGCTAGTAATCACTGATATGGATGTCAATCGTCCTATACAGCACGTCAGTGTCGGTCGTGCTACAAAAGACAATTAGCGTCCACGCTAGTGATTTCCACTTAAAATTGGCCGAATTGACTTAATTAGTAATCATTGACTTGGATGCCGATCATCCTATACCGCATGTCAGTGTTGGCCGTGCCATAAAGGATAACAGGCATCTACAACAGTGATTTCCACCCAAAATTGGTCGGATTGACCCAATTAGCAAAATTAAAAAGTTTCACACTGAATTGACAAAAATGCAATAGGTTTCGGACTTTTTGGACAATTTTGCCACAATATTGACTACCTTATTGTCAATAAAATCCTTACATGATCGTAAATTCCTACATTTACAACATCATTTGATGGTTGAAATCTATTGTCTTAATCGAAAGGCTTCTATTTGAACTTGATCGGTCGGGTTTTTTTAAATATAGGAACAGAAAGTTTCCCACAATTATAGATAGCAACAAAAAAGGAACACCTCCTTACCAAAAAAAAAAAGGAACACCAAAAAAAAAAAAAAAAAACTCTAACCAGGAATACCGGACCGATAAAATTTACATAAGGTACGCAGTTAGTCCAACTTATTTTGTACAAGACCATTCCCCTTTTCATAACAATGAAATGAAAATAAATCTCAAGTTATTGGTAAAAACAGTCATTTTACTAAAATAAAAAGTTGTATATGTGTCGGTATTTGAACTCTATTTGCGTCCATAACTAGGAATGAGCAAAACGGACCGATAGTAACGAGAACCACCCAGACCGAACCGGATCGAATGGTCCAGTTATTGATTCCACAATATTAAAATCGGTGATTTTCGGTCCCATTCCTGGTTAGAGGAGAGAATCAGACCAAACATTTTTTATTCATTTTTTATTTCTCAAAGATAAACATAATAATTCACCGATTCCATTGGATCTGTCTTTCTAAACCAGTTCCCGATGCTTGAATTCGACCAGACCAGACCGAAAATCAATTACCCCTTTTCATAACAATGTCAATGTAAATAGTTATTTTACTTAAAAATCAGTAAATAGTATTAATCATTCACGTAAGTGGTAGTATGAGATATGAATGAAGTGATTGATTATAAAATGTCTGGTTTTTTTTTTTTATTATGGGGAAACTAGTCTTGTCTATCAAAAGAAAAGGAAAATGATTAGCTAACAATACCGTCATTTTGCAAAATACACGATGCAATGTTAGCCACACTTTTTATTGAGGAAACAGGGAGACTAGTTCTACCGGTTTCAATTTTTGTTTGGACTTATTTCTTTGGTTAATTTAGCATTATATTAGAGAATTTAAAAGGAAAAGTGATTAGCCAACACTATTGAAATTACTAAAAATCCAAGTACGTGGGTATTTGTAAATCAAAGAAAATATTTAAGTTGACTAAAAAATTTTAAATTTAAATTTTTAAAGGTGTAAATATCATTCTCCACCAATGAAAAAATTTGGGGCAAGCCAATCCTAAATGTTAGGCTCTATTTGTTTCGCGAAAAATATGAAATTTTTGAAAAGTATTTTTAGAAATTTATTATTTAAAAAATAATAATAATTTTCGGTGTTTAACTGAAACCTAAAAAATGGACTGAAAAATATTTTTCACTATTTGATATGAAAAATCCAATTTGATTTTCTACATCATCATTTAGTCGAAAATTGCTAACGTGGACCGAACATCAATTTGGATAATTTTTTTAATTTTAAATTGATTTTCCGTTCTTCATATTCAAAATTTTGCACCATCAGAATTTTTTTTTTTACTGGGGTTTTCCCTTTTCTTTTTAATCCTCTAATAAATCGAGAAACAGGAAGCCATGGGAAGGAATTTATTTAAAAAAAAAAAGAAAAGGAAAAGGAAACCGCTGGAACCAGTCTCCCTATTTCCTCCACAAAAGGGCGCGGCTGATGTCGAACCGTCTCTACCGTCAGAACAGCCCAACAGTCAGGCTAGCCAGACCCCGAAAGAAAAATCGACTGGCGATGGTTTAATTTTCCTCGAACATATCGTCAGGTTTTTTGTCGTCCTGATCTTTGTCGGCTCGGCCCGTGTGGTCCTCCCGCTTCCTGGAAATCTCCTCCACCAGGGCCTCCAACGCCGTCCACGACGAGCCGCCCTCCTCCCCCGCCTTCCTCGCCATCTCCGCCACCTCCTTCGCCTTCTTCCTCGCTGCCTCTCCCTTCTCCCCCTCCATCAGCTCCCTCACGGCCTTCGCCAACCCTTCCCCGCTCACGAACCCCCTCGCTGTCCCATCCGCCGCCTCCACCCTCAGCCCCGCTCCTATCTCCTCCGCAACCATCCTCGCATTCAGCGGCTGCTCCGCCATCATCGGCCACGCCAGGATCGGCACCCCAGCGCACATGCTCTCCAGCACCGAGTTCCACCCGCAGTGGCTCACGAACCCGTGGACGCTCTCGTGCATGAGGATGTCTCGCTGGTCGACCCACTCTCTCACAACCAACCCTCTCCCTCTAACCCTGTCTTGGAACCCGCCATCTACGTCGGCCATGATCTCCGACTCTCTCCTCTTGACCACCCACAAGAAGCTCGCGCCGGAGCTCTCCAATCCCAGCGCGATCTCTTGCAGCTGTGCCGCTGTAATCTCTGCCTGTGACCCGAACGCCACGTACAGGACGCGTTCGCCCCCACCTCGATTCCTGTCCAGCCACTCCGCCCACGTGGTCCGCGGTTGAGGGTCACACGCCACGGGCCGCTCAAGCGGGAACAGCGGCCCGACGCACCAAGCCGTCGGCACGCACTCGCGGTTCCAGTACTCAAGGAAGACCGGCTCGAGCTCTTGGAAGCTGTTGACGACTAGGCCATTGCTCTTCACCATCGCTACCACGGTCTTCATGACGAACTCCAACAGGGGGTTCTCCTCCTCCGACGGCTGGGAGAGGTAGCGCTCGAAGTCTTTCTTGGTGAGCTTGATCCAGGGGAAAGCGTTCACGGTGAAGGGCTCGTCCTCCAACATGGGCCCGCGGAGGTGGTTCTCGGCGGCGACAGCACGGGAGATTGCCATGGCGTAGTTGCTCATGCCATAGAAGACCAGGCGAGGGATGCCGAACTTGGAGGCCGACTCGAGGGTCCACCACAGGAACCCGTCCGACACAACGCAGGTAGGCCGCGGGTGCAGCCTACGGAGCTCAGCCTCAAGGCTCGGCTGCATGAGCAAGGTGGCGTTGGCGAAGGCGGGAAAGAGCGACATGGAAGGGAGCGCGTCGGTGCTCTCGACGCCGGAGGGAGGCCCGGGATACCGCCCGGGAAGGGGAGGGAGACGGCGGAGGCAGGGGTGCCAGCGAGGTGGCGGGAGACGAAGGGGAGGTTGGATGGGGTGGTGAAGACGGTGGCGGCGGCGGCGAGGCGGCGGCCGAGGAGGAGTCGGGCGAGGTGGAGGATGGGGATGGTGTGGCCTTTGGACATGAAGGGGAAGAGGACGACGTGTACGGGAGCATCGGAAGATAGTGAACCCATTTTTGGGTGCGGGAGTGGAACGTCGAGGTGCATGTGCAAGTTCATTTTATAGAGCTTACATGATTTTTTCTTTTCTGTAATTTGGCTGCGCCTCTTTTTGCGGGTTTTTTCCCAAATTAGGGTTAAAAAAAAATTATTTACAAAAATAGGTTGAAAAAAAAATATATTTACCAATTAGGGGTCCGTGCGGCACTTAAAGTGCCGCACGGGCCCCGTGCGGCAGTCATAGTGCCGCACGGGGCCCGTGCGCATTCAAACTGCCGCACGGGCCGGGCGGCACTGTTCAAGTGCCGCTCGGCCCATGCGGCATTAATATAATGCCGCATGGGCCGAGCGGCACTTGTACAGTGCCGCCCGGGCCCGTCCGGCCCACGGCCCGCGCGCGGCGCAACAGTGCCGCCCGCGGGCCCGAGTTTTTTTTTAATTTTTAATTTTTAATTTTTTCTTTTAAGAAAGTAATTAAAAATAAAATAATTAAAAATAAAAATAATTTTTTCGAAAAATAAAAATAAAATGAAATGAAAATAATTAAAAATAGAAATAATTAAATAAATTAATTTAAAAATAAAAAATATTTTAAAATAAAATAAAACAATAAAAATTTAAATAATTTAAATAATAATTAAAAATAATTAAAAATAAATTTTTTATAAAAATTAAAAAATTAAAAATGGAAATAATAAAAATATAAAAAATTAATAAAGTAATTAAAAAATTAAAAATGGAAAATAAAATAAATTATTAGAAAATCGAAATAATAAAAATAAAATATAATTAAATAAATTAATTTAAAAATTTTAAAAATGGAAAAATAAAATAAAATAATTAGAAAATTCGAAATAAATTTTGTAAATACAATTTTTTTCTTTTGTAGCTTATTTTTATAACATAATTATCGATAATTAATTGAAAAAGTTTATTAATATGAATGTAATTATTTTATGAAGTATGTAAATAAATAATTACAAATAAATAATTATTTTATGAAGTATGTAATTATTTATGTGAATATTTTTTAATTAATTATTGATAATTATGTTATAAAAATAAGCTTCAAAAGGAAAAAAATATATATTTATAAAATTATATAATTATAAAATTATAAAAAAAAACGTAAAAAATATAAAATTAAAAAATACCATCACACCAGCCTCGTGGATATTTTTATTAATTATTTACTATGTAAATAATTAATTACATACATCTTAATAAAATTTTCAATTAATTATTGATGTGGTAGCAATTATTTACTATGTAAATAATTAATAAAAAATATTCACGTAAATATAAAAAATATTCACATAAATAATTACATACTTCATAAAATAATTATTTATTTTTAATTTATTTATTTACATACTTCATAAAATAATTACATTCATATTAATAAATTTTTCAATTAATTATCGATAATTATGTTTAAAAAATAAGCTACAAAGGAAAAAAATTGTATTTACAAAATTTATTTCGATTTTCTAATTATTTTATTTTATTTTTCCATTTTTTTAAAATTTTCTAATTAATTTTTTTAATTATATTTTATTTTTATTATTTCGATTTTCTAATAATTTTATTTTATTTTTCCATTTTTAATTTTTTTAATTACTTTATTACTTTTTTTATATTTTTTTATTATTTCCATTTTTAATTTTTAAAAAAATGTATTTTTAATTATTTTTTAAATTTTTTTAAATTTTTATTATTTATTTTATTTTAAAATATTTTTATTTTTAAATTAATTAATTTAATTATTTTACTTTAATTATTTCTATTTTTAATTATTTTCATTTCATTTTATTTTTATTTTCGAAAAAAATTATTTTTATTTTTAATTATTTTATTTTTAATTATTATTTAAATTTTTTAAATTTTTATTGTTTTATTTTATTTTAAAATATTTTTTATTTTTAAATTAATTTATTTAATTATTTCTATTTTTAATTATTTTCATTTCATTTTATTTTTATTTTTCGAAA
The DNA here is from genome assembly GCA_019149425.1 of Psidium friedrichsthalianum. NCBI lineage: Eukaryota > Viridiplantae > Streptophyta > Magnoliopsida > Myrtales > Myrtaceae > Psidium > Psidium friedrichsthalianum. The sequence continues at coordinate 16,740 of JAGVVM010022158.1, forward strand.
AAATTATTTTTATTTTTAATTATTTTATTTTTAATTACTTTCTTAAAAGAAAATTAAAAATTTTAAAAAAAAAGTCAGGCCCGCGCGCGGGCACTGTTGCGCCGCGCGCGGGCCGTGGGCCGCACGGACCCCTAATTGGTAAATATATTTTTTTTCAACCTATTTTTGTAAATAATTTTTTTTTAACCCTAATTTGGAAAAAAACCCTCTTTTTGCCAAATGGGTAAGATCAAGACTAATGTATCCGCACTCTCGATTTACACCCATCTAGTTAAATGGCTAGTAGACTTCGAATTAGATGGGTTCAATGCAAGGTTGGTATCAGAATCGATCCATTAGGTGATGCAAAAATTGCAAGCTTAAGCATATCAATTCAAGATGTCCTGACCATAGCAAGGGTGAGTAAAAAGAATCCATCGAACTAGGAACCGATTGGACAGGACCGAATCGGCCGGTTCGGTTCGGTTCGATTCAGTTCCCAGAGACGCTGGTCCGATTCTTGATAGTTGTCGGTCCAATTGTAGGGATGGAACTGCCCATCTAGACCGCTCGAATTGGACTGACTAATTTTTTTTTTAATTTTATTTCTTAAAAACATTTAAAAAAACCATTTAAACTGTTAATTATTATGAATATTTCTATACATTTAAGACATGAATACGTGTTTGAAATACATTGAACCGTCTAGGGATCGAACCTTTCTTGGTTTCGGAATAGGACCGAATCAAATTGGGAATCGACCATCCCTTGTCCATACTAGATGCAACTACAAGATCAAGACAAAGCCTAGAGGAACTTTTGCCCTCTCTCTCTCTCCCCACATACCAAATGCCATCTCTT
>JAGVVM010022159.1:0-20761 GCA_019149425.1 Psidium friedrichsthalianum
TTTTACTCTCTCTGTGTCCTCCCCCCCTCCCCCTAGTCTCCCCTTACTTCTTCGCCCCTGGGGCTCTCGCCAAACCCCCCTCTCACTCCCTCACCCCCTAACATATCTCCTCAACCGTCGATCCAAGAAAAAACATAAGACGCCGACAGGGTACATGCGATCCCCTCCTTCTCCGCGACCATACCAGCGCCGACCTTCTCCGCACCCCCCCCCCCCCCCCCCCCCCCCCTCCCTTCCCTCTCTCCCCCCCCCCCCCCCCCCCTCTTTTTTTTTGTAGCCTCCCCTTTTTTTTCCTGCTGATCTGCCGATCTTTCGCCCGCCCTCCGTTCAGGCTCACCAGCCGCACGACATCCGCTGAGAGCGCACTCACGCCCTACTCTTGCGGATCCTCATCGACACGTTCCAGTGCTCTGTTTCGTTTCTGACTCTGATAAACATCAGAAAACGTTTCATGAGGTAAATAATTCCTTAAAGAAGTGTTTCCACGCTTCATAGTCTAATTCTATTAGTGATCTATTATTGATTAAAATTTCCAATAGAAGTCAGTTCAAAGGAAGATCGCTGCTAATCTCCATATGATTATTTTTTAAAAAAACCAACTTTGTCTCGTCAGAATACCACTTTTAGCCGACTTACTTACGATGGCTTGAATATTTCGCCAACTCTTGGGAGAGCCATACCAACTTTTGTTTGAACGATTCTCCAATTTTCTATAACGCATTTACCAACTACTTATACTTTGAGGTTGCAAGCATTTTGGAGGTTACTTACAGATTTATTTTAAGCTTCTCAAAGTTACAACTTTCTCATAAGTTAATAACTATTATTTGCGTTACAATATAGGTGTTCTAATAAATTACCAATTCTACTAGAAAATCCAACTTACTTGAGGGACTTGTCTTAGATTTTCTCAAAAACGATTCACTAATCAATTTTAAGTTACCAATCTCATTTGAATTTCTTATCAAATTTTAATGAATTTTAAAATTACCGAATTTTTTAGTAAGTTACCATCCTGTTGATCCACCATTGCTATTAATGTTACTAACTTTCTTTGGAGACTTACCAATTTGTGTTGATTGCTGTTAATTACCAATTTTTTTTTGTAAGAAGTTGCATCTCTAATTCGACTTCTTACCCAACATTTGGTGAGTATCAAATGTATAAGTTGCTAACTTATTCGACCACTAAAAATTTCTTGTAAGTTACCATAATAGATAATTTACTAATTTTTTAGCGACCTAAATAATTTTTCCAAAAATTAACTACCAAAAACTATTTTCTTAGGTTGCCAACTTTCTTTGAAATACCTATCATTTTTTGTTGATTTTCCGTAGCAAAATTTTCTTGCAAATTTCTAATTGTTTTCTGTCTTGCCAACGTATCTCAATTACAACTGTCCGTTGATAATTATCTTTTTTAGGACCTACAACTTTTCGATAATAAACTTAAGAAAATATTTTAGGTTACGAAATTCGTCTTTTGAGTACTGTCTTTGATGCGATTTTTTTGTCTGTTTAGAATTTCCCAATTTTCCCATTAAGTTACCAAATCTCCCTAATTGTTTTAAGTTGAGATGGTGCCAATATATTGTGTATTTTTGAAACTATGTTAGTTCTATAGTCCTATTAGCCTTTCTCTGTTTTCGATCAATCAGTAAGGGTTATTTCGAATTTGTTCAGGTAATCATTTTCGATAATATTTTTGTGCCATATTTAGTATATTCAACTTAACCCGAATTACAACGAGGAAACAAAACATCAAGTCTTAGGAACCTTACAGTCATTTGCAAGAAGAGTGGTTGGGTGTTAGATCGGATAAGACCCCAGTAGCCTCCCGCCCACCTAGGCCCGCGTCAAGTTTTTTGGTCGAAGGCCCGGTCCAAGTTAACAATGCCCAAAACATCATCTCTCAAAATGGACAAACATTCTTTCTTGTGTTGGGCCTGCTTGGGCCCAATTAGGAAGGTCTACCGTGGAATGACAATAGCCGAAAAGGACCTCTAATCAACTCTGTCAAAGATCAGTTCAGTTAGTGGTATACTATCTCCTACAGGAAAAAATTATTGTAGCATCCAATGTACATAAATAGAGCGATTTTATAGGATTATTACTAAATTAGAGCTAACGCTTGGGCAATCGATGATCAATTTAGTATATAAGGTTTTATTTTAGTTAATTGAGGGGGAAAAAAAAGGCCCAATCAAGTTCTAGCTTATTGTCGATGGAATTCGAATGTCAAAAATTCTATATGGCTCTCCACGTAGAATACCTAGTCATTTGTCGCATGTCAATTTTTGACGCTTGAATTTCAATGTTGTGAGTTCGAGATTGATTCGTGAGTTTTTTTTTTAAATGTTAATATCCTCGATTCACTAAAAATGAATTTCAAGTCCACAATTAACCAAAGGTCGGAATTTAGTTTAGTTTATGCACTTATTCAGGCTATATACGTTCACTTAATGTATCTTCAATCTATGAAGGAACCAATCGGTCAAGGGATGTTTCCTGCTTTGAAAGATTATAGAATTCCTCAAATGGGATTTGTTCGGCCGGTGGATTGGACCCACCAACGTTGTTGCGATCGTTCAGCTGATCTTTGACAGTCGTTCATCATCGTTGTCATCGAAATCGCAATCGCCATTGAAGCATAATTAAAATCCGCCTCCTATCATTCGATACCCCCCCCCACACACACACACACGAAGCTGTCGCAGTTCGCTCATTGGAATCACCGCAAAAACCTCTTCGATCTCATCGCCTCCTTCGCGACATTGTCTCTGCGGAAGATCTTCTTTTCCAAATTCATCAGAAAGCTCCCACATTGCGAGTGAACACCGGCATCTCCAATAGCTCGAACCGGTATTTCGTTCCAATGGCTTCGTACACAGTTCCCTGCCCGAAATCTTCCTCGGTAGCTCGTTTTGGGACGACCCCGCAGACTCGGAGGCAAAATGTGGAGAAGATCTCGTTTCCTGCATACTCTTTCGGGTTTCAGGTGATTCAATTTGTTCCCAGAGACATACAACTTCAGTAATTTCGATGTTCTGTGTCCTTTCCGCTTCCAATTTGACTGGTACTACTAAGCTTCTAATTCGTTTGATTTAATTTTGGTCTAGCGATGGATTTTTGAGTTTTCTGCATGTAGTTTGGGTTTTTTCGCAGTTTACCTTGTTGCTGTCTGCGGGGAGGGCGTTCATCTCTTATTTGCCCCATCTTGATGACTATTGCGTCGTCAAACTTATTTGCTCTTTGTTAAAATTGTACGCTTTGCTTTAGTTTTTTTTTTTTTTGGTAAGGTACGCTTTGCTTTAGTTGCAGTCTTGATTATCTGAGAAACTTGCCATCACAAGCTGAAATTCATGGACTGCCGATTCTAGCTGGCATTATATACATAGGAGCGCATTGCTATTAAAAGCTGCAGATACGAATAGGTGCAGTCAGATTGGACATGAGCAGAATATATCTGCACATTTGATTACTGTTGATCAGATGGTTAGACAGGACTTGGTGTTTTTTGTTCCCACTCTTCTTTGCCAAGTTAATGTGGGATTACTTTTGCTAGTCTGTGCATTGTGTTGATTTAGCTTTATCAACTTGAAAAAGCGTGCAATATACATTTCTTGTGACAGCATTTCATTCTGGCACATATCCTTTTTTTTTTTTTTCCTTGTGTGTGTGTGTGTGTGTGTGTGTGTGTGTGTGTGCTGACACAATGTATGGAACCCCGGATAGGAGATAGGAGCACAGAGAGAGAGAGAGAGAGAGAGAGAGAGAGAGAGAGAGAGAGAGAGAGAGAGAGAGAGAGACCTTGATCTTGATTTTCAGAATAGTGTCGAATGGTTTTATAGATCAGGATAGAATGGAGAAGTTTCCCAAAATGCAAGGGCTTTTCAGCTAAATAAATCATAATTTTATTTAACTTTTCGAAGAAATTACCCTTGGGGCTTTCAAGAAGAAGAGGATGCTGTCGACATTTGTATAAGTTTAGATCGTTCAATTTTGAGTTTTTGGTCCACAAAAAGGTCATTGAGTCACACTGTTTCTTTGCTAGATTTGGTAGACTCTGCCCCTTGTGTCTGATTTTGAACTTATCTGGTTTGGTAACTCCTTGTTAGATTTGATAAGACTGTCTCTACAAGTTAGGTTTTGTCAATTTAAAACCCAGTTCTTCAAGGTCCCCAAAATAAGTCTGTCAAAGCACCAATTTGATTCCTAAAGCCTGCTTTAGAATGTAGTGATTTATACAGTGTTTTGGGCTTGAAGTGCTATCGGACACCTTAAGAGAGCTAAAGTAGCTCTCAAAGAACCAAAACTGACGTCACACTGCACTTGCAAATTCTATAAGCCACTTAGTTATCTCTGTATCCATACAATGCATCAGCTGATCATGTCATTTAGTTATTCTCTATCAAAGGACTACTTGTCAGAAGACTTTGTGCAATATGCACTTGTTGACATTCTATTCTTAAAATGGTACTGTTATGCCTCCACTTATCTATCGAATTTTTTTTTTATCTGACGAAGATGTCGGCAAGATTATTCAGCTTCTGACCCCATGACTCTTCTGTACACTGTTTGCAATTTGCAGTGGCCTAATGGGAAGCATTTAACTGCATTTAAAATGAAGGCAAAGATGAATGAGGTGAGCTTATTTAATTTTAATTTTAAATAAAATGAAGTCTGACATTCAAAACAAATTTAATTTTAAGTGTCTCCTTTCTCTACTTTCTGGAATTAAGGTAATTGCAGAGAAATCCTCCTCTGGTCTTGATGCAACGTCTGGAGCTGCTATATCAAAGAAAGCAATGGTTCTGTAGCAAAACTTGACCATGAAAAAATTGTTCCAGATGCATCATCAATATCAGCATTTATGTCTCAAGTATCTGATCTTGTCAAGTATGTAAAAGTGAATTATTTGAAATGCACTCCTATGTTACTTAATGATTAGGATCAAGGAGCACCTAATGTTTATTTAGATTTGATTACTATTGATCAGGCTCGTGGATACAAAGGATATTATGGAATTGCAGCTGAAGCAAATGGATTGTGAGATCACTATAAGGAAGAAAGAAGCAATACAGCAGCCACTGGCAGCTGCTTCTGTGGTAGCACAACCCACACCTGTTTCCCATGCCATGCTTTCACCTGCACCTTCAGCAGCTCCAATTCCTGCTCCTTCAGCCGCTTCAGCTGCTGGTTCTGGTCCTGCAAGGCCTGCATTACCTGCCCCTGTAAAACAAAGCAGCTCTTCTCATTCCCCTCTCAAATGTCCCATGGCTGGAACTTTTTACCGGTCTCCTGCTCCTGGTGAACCTCCATTTGTTAAGGTAACGTGGACTACATTTCCAGAAATATCTGGGTTTTTAGGAGCAGTAAATAGCTCATTTGGATACTTCCCTTTCTGTAATTCCAAAGCTTCCTTCAATGCTGTGCACATGAACTCTACTTTTGATCGCATTACGTTTAGCCAAACGAATTAGAAATGAAGAAATCTCCTGTGACATCAATTATCTTTCCAGGTAGGAGACAAAGTACAGAAAGGCCAGGTGGTTTGCATTATTGAAGCCATGAAGTTGATGAACGAAATTGAGGTATGTAGACATTAACTTCTATCCATTTCCCATTCAAATTGTGTGTAAGGATTTGTGACGGAGGCTATCACTTTTAGTCGAAGGTTATTTCCCCCTCCCCAGCACTAAATGAAATTACTTCCAATAAATAAGTGACCTTTTTGTTTTTGGTTCAGCTTTCTTTGGTCTAGTCATTTGTGTTTTGTAAACCTCGAACAATAGCGAACCCAGTGTACTTTCCTCTTCAAATCAGCCTTTAAAAGAAAGTAAAATGGAAAATTCAAGTTTGCTTTTGCTCTTTTTTCTTTTCTTTTTTTTTGGGGGAGGGGGGGTGGTTGGTACTCATCCCATCAGTGGCCCATCATTGATGACTTGTCTCAATTGGCCAACTAGTGGGTTTGTTGCTCTTTCAATATTTAAACTGATAAACCTAACTGTCCATCCTTCGAACAACGACACCACCAAAGGCTCTTCTAGTGTTTATAGACCTGCACTATACCAAATCAGCCGATTCAACCAATCTGAGTGGCCTTTTGTGCAATCTGATTTTGGTTTGCAACATGTTTTTGTCAAAAGATCAACCGAAAGTTTCTCTGGTTGTCAACCCAGTGAATTGATCAATCTTTTTGACCGGATTTGACTATTTTCAAAAATGGAGGGGCGGGAATCAAACTTCTGCCCTCGAGGGATGTCCACACAAACTCAACCTCAAGCTATGATTTCTTTCTTGGTTATATCGGAAACTACTAATTTCCAATGACCTTGACCTCTTCTGAAGTGTAAGTCTACATTTTGGGAGTTCAACCTACAGCCATGCTCTCAACAAACTGGTCTTAGGTCGTGTTGATTACGCGGAATTGGTGTCCATGTGTGTGTCATCTAGCTACATAATAATGTTTAACATGATCACATCCCTTTAAACGAATTGACTGCCACGGTTGAACAGTGACATGCCAGCTTTAGCATTTTTTGCGCTCATTCAGTTTAAAAGCTCTGGCATGTACCCACCAAGTGGACTGGCTACATATAATGCAGTACCTCTATGAAGAGCCTAATGTAACACGCAAGATGCTTGGTCAATCCCACAGTTCCCTCCATACGAAGACTTGACCTCGACACAGAAAAACTACTATCTTTTGCATGAGTAATTAAATGTCAATGTCCTAGTACACATAGATTATATTGTTTAGAGAGAGAGGGAGCATAATAAGTTGTTTTTCCTCAAAATGAATATTGGGACATACTAATGCAATCTCGCTGCTTGCGCTATTATTTATTTATTTATTTATTGTGTTCTCTAGCTCAAATATTGGTGTTTTGACACCTGACTGTTCCAGCGACGGATTTCTAATTTTGCTTCGCAATTTCACTAATCTTTGTTCTTATGGTTTCTCAGGCTGATCAGACTGGAACAATTGCTGAAATATTGGTAGAGGACGGTAAACCAGTCAGCGTAGATATGGTAAGTTCTCTTTTTCCTGCACTCTTGTCCGGGCGGCGGATGCGGCGGATATGTTCTCGGACTCAGTCCTAACATCTGTTTCACGATATGCAGCCTCTTTTTGCCATTGTACCATGACCTTGACGAGACACATGGCGCTCTTCTCAACTTGCTGCAAGCCACGATCTTCTTCAATGTGGAAACCTCGGGTCACCATGACTTCAGTAATTGCTAAAAAGCGTTCCTTGTCCTCGGTCTTTTTGTCTAGTATTTAATTAGTAGACGCATTGGTCGAGATGTAACCTTTCCAGAAATTGTTGCTTTAATTTTTTTCAGTGCGGTTTGGGCCGAACAATAAGGATGTTCTTGCTTCGCGTCCTTTGCGTAAGCACTTTCTTCTGTTGCCTTTGTTTTTTCTCGTCCATTCTTTTTCCCGAACGCAGTGTAACGTGGTGAGGCACAGACCAAATTAATTGGCAACAGACAAAAGAATGTCAGTGCAACAAGTACAAATTGCAAGTACAGTAAGCTGCCACCGTCGATTGAATGATTTTCGCCCCAAGAAGAACAAAATCAGATGCCCATTCGGAACAATGCATCAAGAGAGTGGACTCCTGGAGAGCTGGAAAGCAGAAAATCGACTTTGACTATACATTATGTTCCAATCCAACGTGGAGTTAGAATTTCAGTAACTGATATAAAATGTGCTACGTTACATCTCCTATTTCCCACAGAAACAGAAATTTACAATGATAACAAAATTGCTTGATACTACTTCTAGCGAATTTCAATTTTGTTAACATAAAGAATAATCGCCTGCCACTGTAATGCCTAAAACTGGAAATCGGACAATTGAACAGAGTACCTTCAAGAGCGAGAAGAACCCCGGGCCTCTTTTGGCACTTCCATTTTCCTTTTCCAGAATTCTATAAATTTCTACTTTTGACATATCCTAATTATTTTTCCCACTAAATGTACATGTCAGCCTACCTGTTATTTACAAGTGTTACCTCAACCTGCTCCTTGTAACTCTCCTTCCGCTATTAGTTAGACGGACCCTGCCTGACCAGTTGTCATCGTCCTCATCCTCGTCATCGCCCGCACGTCTAGAAGCTCTTCTAGAGGCAGGCCGCTTTGGTTTAATATTTGCTGTGTAAGCAGAGTAATCAATGGTGTCTTCCCTCAAAGCGCTCTTAAATTCCTGCAGCATCAAAGCCATTTAGATGTCCAAAAATTAGGTCACAAGCACAGTAATTGCACCAAGGCATGCATGAATAAGGCAAAGAGAGAAGGCTCTGATTCTCCAATATAATTTAAAGTACCTGATATCTTTCCATGACTTCTTGGGAAGTGGAAGGCAAGTTGGTATGTATTCCACTAATACTAAATGGAACATTCTGCTTGGAGAGAACTTCGCCAGGTTTTAGCGTCTCATTTGGAGAAAATGACTGATTTGCAAGAGAAAAAATTGCACCAAATTAGGTGATAATCCTGTTTTTATCTGAGTAGCACTTTCATAAAGATCACAGTCCATCTGACTGAAAAGATTACCTGGCACCGAGCATCATTGAGGCCATAAATAATTTTTAGGTGCCTCTTTAGTTTCAACAGAAGCTGCAATGCTGTAGCAGCTAGACAGTCAACCTGCACACCACGAAGAGATAGTCGGCCTCATGACAAACTTCTACTCACTTAGATGTCCATATGTAATCTTAGACCAAGGGAAAAAAAAGAAAAAAAGATGTCTATATGTAATCAACTAGTACAATGAATCCGAGGAAACACAACAAGTGGGTGCTACCAGAAGCAATGTAGGTGTAGGTAGATTGATATAATTGAAAGATGGGAAAGTAATTGCTTTATTTCATTTAATTAGAGATCAGTAGTTCTTTTAGGAGTCATTGGTGGGACTGGCGAGGCTGCCCAAGCCTGTCCATAATCCAAATTGTGCATTGAGATACTAGGGGCCAGATTGGGCGAGGCCGGGTCCAGGGCAAAGATGTGCAAGCTGGGCCTTTTACTGCAAGGCCATTGCCGAGCCGACCATTTTCCCTTTTAGCCTCTTAGACCTGAGCCGCCCTGTGGACTGCACAGCCTGTTGATTGGGTTTAGTGGTTATCAAGATCGCCTTTTAAGGTAAGGCCATTGCTCAAGCCCGACATTTACCTTCGGTCCTCTCAGACCTGGACCAGCCCTACAGGCTGCCCACACATTCATCAGGTCTAGTGGTCATCAGGATCATAGATTAGAAGGCCCTCGTCTACCTATTTGCTCTTCCAGGCTACAAGAACAGAAAGCCATGAGTACAATTTTCACAATTACCTGGATTTTCTGCATATCATCCTCAGAGATGCTAGAAAAATCACCGGACCCACTAAAATGGGGCTTCACCCCCTGAAAATTGGAATTGTGTGAATTGAGCTGATTCGCTATCTGTGGTGGGATACTGCCATTCAAGTCAACTGATGTCGTATGATTGAAAAAAGGCTGATAAGCCAACTCTTGGTATGTGCCATTCAAATCCAGTGATCGTACATTACTGAAGACATGTTGAGAAGCTGGCCCTTGACTAATCCCACTCCCATGTACCCCATCGTGGCTGTCTCTTGGTAACGATCTTGAACAAAACGCCTTTAAATTTGCCTCAATGGCCCCAGTCCGAACTTGTATTACTCGATTTATCGTATAAATCAAATAGAGCGGCTCATCGGGTGTCGTAAACGGCAATGAAGCAAGAATCTCTGTGCAGTGCCTGTGGAATTAAATCAACATTCATGTTATATACTCCTTGCCACAAACAAACTCAGTGAAAACATTAGTAATGAACTCACATCAGAAAAGGAATGACTGTATCATTCCATATTGGATTATCAAATTTGCGCACAATTGAGGACATAAACTTGTTCCTAGAAACCCGATTTCCGCGAATTAGTTTGTAGATCCTTGAAACCCCAAGCCTTGCTTGAGCAAATGAGATACCATCAGATTTCCCTTTCATGCTTCCAGGACCCTTATGAGGGACATTCTCGCCCCCACCACTAGAGGAACCATCACTAATAATTTGTATAAAAATAAAGGACATTTGCAGTCCATCCCCTAAACGACTTTCGAAAAAAGCAGGATACCTGAAAAGAAGTACATATTAGTCAAAAGGCCTACATTTGGAACCATCAAAATCATTCTCATTGTTGCCACTTACTTCTCATTCATGTTCATCAGCAAGTGATGAGCCAACTTTGCATTTACCTCCTGTGGATCAGTTTCAAGTGCTATAAGGTATGGAACACATGTAATGGGATGCACAAGACCTTGACGCAAAACTACTTCCACAATCTGCATTAAACAGTGACAAGGCTCAAAATTCAAGTGAGTAGAAATGACTGCGAAAAACGGAAAACTTTCATACGGTAAATCATGCTTACAATAATGGCAAAGAAAGAAATCAAGCTTATAATGGGCATCACCAGTTGTTCTCCCACTCATATCATTTCTAAACAAAGTCAAACTGAAAGCATTTCCGCAGTGAAGTGCTGATTCCAAGTTCTCACCTTGAGGGCAGTCTGACGAACTTGCTCATTTTGGTCTAAGCATCTCTCCAGTATCCTATCCCAGTAGAGTTGAACTATACCCCCACACATGTTAGTATCTCCTGCACCAGCAGCAACAGGAACGCTCTGACTGCTTTCATTGGTGTAATTTGCCTCATTAGTTGTAACCTCTGTTCCCATTTGAGCTTCAACGTCAAGAAGAAATTCATACACATTTTGGAGAGCTTGCATCTGGTTGGAAGGACAACTTAGTACTATATACCACGAGAGAGGAGAGGTGGTAAACGAGCACAGCATACCTTAATACGAGCATCAGAATCAGAAGACAATGTGGCTTCAATTATTTTGCCAACATCCTTGTCCAACATAAATTCAGGCCTCGCAATTAAAACAAATCCCAGAGCCTACAAGAATTGTCGTATTATGAGTAACCCTTTCAAAGCTAATTCAATAATTCAATAATTATGAACTAGGAATGTAATTACCTGCAGAGATCTAATTTTTAAAACAAAATCCTCCATAAGCAGATACCGTTTGAACAAGCTGAGACTGCTTGCGACATCAATATTCCTGTTACTTGAATAACCCAGCAAAGAATTGCCATAGCGGATGAGCAATCCAAGACAAAAAAGAGAACGACCCATTTGCTGCTGTTTGAAAAACAAAATACAATTAGTAGAAAGAAGCTCATCAAAGGAAGTAGAGAACACGTATGACACGAATGTTAACTGATGCCAAATGAAATCATCCTGTAAGTGTTTAAATTGAGTAGAAGAACTATGCTCACGAAACTCAATAAATAATCTGAACAACTTTGCAGAGAACTATAAAAAAATTTACTAAAAATTAAGTCAGGCTATGGTAAGAAAAAATTCATTGATCTTCCCACAAACAAGACATTCCTTTGTAGATTCCTTCCCAAATATTGCATTCACCAGAGATGCTTCCACCTAAAAAGGGGTTGACGAAGAAACTCCACAGATCAATTTTTTTGTGACTTCAAGTAGGAAACTTAGATAGCTTGACTGATAACTAGCTGGCAGACAAAACCAGTGGAAGGCATTTACAGGTACTGTTCCTAAGCTGGTTAAAATATGGACCCTCTAATTGAACCCTTAGTCCTGACATAAGATCCTCATTTGACACACTAATGTGAATAAATTCAACTTCCCAGGTCCACATCAGCCAATTGGGCAAAAGACGAAGCAATTGAAAAAGCACCTGGGATCTAAGTCCTGCACCATTCTCATAAAAGCTTATTCAGAAACCAAATGCTAATTAGAAGCCAGAAAGCTTTTGATATTAGTGGAGCATTAGTATTCAAAATTCAAAATGTCACTAAAAATCCATGATATCTCAACTCCAAGCTGGAATTCTGGAGTACTATCGAAAAAGCAGGAAACCTGTGAATTTGCCAGTGCTAGAAAATTGAGAAAAAAGTAGTGTCTCAGCAAAAAAGAAAGCATAAAATAAAAGAGGAAACAAAGGAGTAGAATCCAATAACAATGTCTAATATCACAACCATTAGAGATGCAAAACACTATAACCAAAAAAAAAAAAAATTCAGACACAAATCCAACTGGAATAAAAAGGGACTGCTCCATGGGCTTTACGGGAACCAGAAATGAGAAATAAACTCATTTAACTTTTAATCAAGTCCCACCTTGCTAAGTAAATGGCAGCAGAGTAGAGTGAAGAAAACAAATCTTAGTTTACAAAATGATGCGACAAACACTAAGTGGGTATTCAAACAAGTGGACTATGTTCAAGCACCAATCCAGAGCTTCACACATTGTTTTGTGAACAAATATGGCATCTCACTTTTCTTTATAGCCATTAACTTCTGCACGGCAGACATATTTGCAGCAAATTTAAGTCAGTTTTCTTGATTCAAGCTACTGACCTGCTTGTTCTCTAAGCACTGTGAGTCCAAGTGTTTAAAGAACACCTGTATAAGATACTCAACAACACTAGAACCTTTTCCAGCTACTTTACTCACAGAGCAAAGGCACCTGCAACCATTAAACATATTTAAGAAGAATAAAATAGTAGCCAAACCCCAAACTTAAATCTAGGTGCACACATAACCAGTCATATACAACAGTCAGCATGTTAAAAAAAGGCCCATATATTATGAGACAAACACACAGAAGAATATGAGAGAGAGAGAGACAGAGAGAGAGACAGAGAGATCCACCACCCACCACAAAGGGATGTTTGGATTAGTATCGCTTCCTAACTAGAATAACTTGTGAGGAATGCTGTCTAAGAAGAATTCAAGCTGGCATATAGAAAAGTTTTAAGAATCTCCTAATCTCCAAACTTGATTTATCACTTCACCGAATAAAGAAATTTTTCTTTTTCTGTTGGGTGGGTTTTTCCTTTCCTTTCTTTTGGGTGGTTTGGAGTTTGGATGGGTTGGGGTTTGCTTGATGGCATGTTGATGAGAATATGCTCACAAACTTGCACAGCATCTGAAGAAGCAACATGAATCTCACCATCTACAACTATCAAAAATAGAGTCGTAAAGGAAAACCAGATTGAACAGCCCAAAATGAACTGCAAAATCCAGCTCCTTGAAGTTAACATGGATTTGGATTTCCATATCACACCAGTAAACTGACTCAAAACTACTGTCGAAAAAGTATAGATATCCAGTTAATATAGGAATTGACTGCATCATAAAGCATGATGCCTAAGACACTATCTAAAGAGGCAAATCCAATCAAAGAAAGAAACATGAACAACAAGAAACTAAACTAATCGTAAACTGGTTTCCTGATTCAGTTCAAGCTCGACAATTTGGAGCTTGGTCCAATTCAGGCCATAAAAGAACAACATTGATTCAGTTCGTTCCAAATTATGTGCAAAAGGCCAACCAACTTGGTCATTTATATCCTTAACAACAACTATTTGTGGTAGTAGAAAGCAAATTACCCAAATGGGCAAGAGTTTGAAACTTACCTGATGCACGCATGGACAACAGTTAAAAAAGAATGCCGTACAATCATATGCTTCAAATCTTGCTCTAGTTCTTCAATAACACTTTGAGGTAATTTCCGAAGCAAAGGCAGAACAGCATCAATAATGAAGATGATACTTTCCAGCAATTGTGCCACCACTCTATTGTCACCCTAAAAGTAAACAGAACCAATCACATGTCAGTAGTGCTTCTTTTGGTTCTCTTCTTCAAGAACTCAGTTTGTACAGCAAAGAAGCATTAAGCACAAAGACAAGCAGAGAGATGTTTTGGTCCGACTCTGAATGTAAGGTCGGAATCAATATTAGTAAGTCAAACAGACACATAATTCCAAACCAACCAGATGAGTCTCTATTAGAACACTATGCCGTTCACCAATAAAAAGGTTTTACATAGTGCATTTATCAGCAAAGGAGGCAAGTATCTTCTGGCTACTGACAATTAATTGATTTCAGTGCAAAGTTTCACAGTTTCAGTTTCAGCACCATGTTCTTAGAATAGAGCTAATTGAGCATTCTGATGGTAGCAACCTACACATTCTCATGCTATGAGAAGATAAGAAATGTGAAGTAAAATGACCATAAACTTGTCTGTATAACCTGACTCTTGAGATACGGGTGCAAAGTCACCACAAATTGGGAAGGATCGGATGCTGGAGCAAGGAGAGTCGGATCCACAACGCAGAATGCATGCAGAACCATCACGTAAGGAAGTGACCGAACCTCTGCCTCCTCATTGCTTGATTCCTCCACCTGAAAAAGGTAGTATTCCAAACACAGCTTCAGATTCAATAAAAAAACAGCAACTGCACACAAAAAGATACAAAAGAAGGAAGAGATACCTGCAAAATCTTTTCCAGCAAGCTTTTGCACATTAACTCGCAGCGCTTTCGAACTGATGCTAGTAAAACAGGGTTGATTCCAGCAGCTTTTGATGATTGTGGAAGAAAATCAAGTGCTAGATTGCGCTTAATAACAGTGACAAGAAGTTGGAAATTTGGCATCCTCCTTAACATTTGGACCATTTGCTCAGTCTTTTTGGTAACCTCCGATGGAACAGAACTACCGTCACTGTAAATATGAGTCTGGGAACTGGGTGGTTCCTCAAACCAAAATTCAAAAAATGTCTTGCAGACAAGATCCTGTAAATACGAGAAGCACAACAAAAAAAATATGATGCAGTGTACTTTCAAAAAGATCTTCCAGAGTAAGGATCAACTGAATTATGACCAGTGTGCAAACTATATCCTTTTAAGAACTGCCATCATGTAACTATATAATTAGTATAATCAATAAGAAAATGCCAAAAGACCGTTGCTGATGAATATGAGTAATCCCAAGACAAAGGGTCGAGAAATTCAACAGCCCGGAATAGGGTTATATACATTCTCATTGTGAGAAGGGGCTTTAAAAAACAAAAAATTGGAAGAAGCAATGTCACTCGATCATTATCAAGTGAAGACTAGATTGGAAAAGACAAGAATCATCTATAAAAGAATAGTTACGAAGAAAATATCATTTAAACAAAACATAAGAGAAAACTACCTCTCAGCGATCCAGTCATCTCAGATACCACATAAGAAAGTATGAACAACCCAAATTTTCAATTAAGTTTATAACAGAAACTAATGTTTTCACATTTGACTATAAAATTCTTTGAATTAAGATAGGAGCAAGGAAATTACGTTCAGACAAGTAGCTCAAATACACAAGCCAAACTAAGCATAAATTTCTTATTACCTGAATACTAGACTCATCATCACTAACGCGAGCAATGATCTCAATGCAAGCACTAGTGAATTCAGAGAAATTAGCATTTGAAGTGCACATGTCCCGGATGATTTTAATAGCTCGTTTTCTGACACTAACTCCAGTGTCTTTAATTCTCTCTGCAACCTTCTCAAAGTACTGAAAAGCAAAATGTAATGAGAGAAAATATATAACTACCAGAAGTGTCTTCACAAAAGAATTGCATTGATGACTAAGATGATTAACCTGTGATCCAACATCAGGATGTGAAGCGATATGCCTACCAACAAGTTCCAATGCTGCTTCTCTCACGGATATAGCAGAATCACAAAACCTCCCTTCAACAGCAAGCTGCACAGGTTTGTCACGCAATACCTCTGGGTCGGTCTCCACAATTATACTTACCTGTTCTTGTAAAAAAAAAAAAAAAATCACATACAACATGCTATCAAAAACTATGTACCCATAGGTCAGTTTGCAAAATAGACTTTTGACTTACCGCTTTTAGAGCCTTGGCCCTTATAATGGGAGAGTTTTCCCTTAGACTTGCCTGAAATCAATCACATTGTGAGAAATCAGACTCATTTGACAAGCTCGCTAAACCTGAAGAGCAGACAAGATTACTGACCAAAAGCATGTGAAGGATCTTATCGAACCCTCTGGAAAAGGAATTTTTTTGTCCCATGGCTAAAGTGATTTTCTTGATACAATCTCTTGTCAAAGTTGAGGAAACAGTACCAGAATCACGCACTACAGTCTTTGACTTCAGTCGAGCAAGATAGTAAAATAAATTTTCTTGAAATTTTGGATCATCCTTGTACCATAGGCATAAATAGAACCTGCATGCAAGTATTTCTTACGTCAAGATAAAAAAAACCAAATGATTGAAAAAGAAAAGACAAGAATTAAAGATGGTTACCCACCAACGAACAAAGACATGCACATCGTCAGTGGAACTCGAATCCTGGAGGAAATTAAGAAGAAGCTGCTGAACAACTTCAATATTCGTAGATTCTGGATTTTTATCAACACGGTTTCGTTTGATGTCCTTGCAATGGGATTTGCAAAAAGATTGCAGTACAAGAAGCTGCTTTCTGCAGATGCAAAATTGGCAGATCCAGCTATGATCAGGAACTTCATGCTCTCTTGCACCCATGCATTCAGCATGGAACAATCTTCCACAGCTTTGACAGGTAAATAATGATCTCTCGACCCTCCCATCACCACAGACAAAGCAAGCATCCTTCAGATAACTTTGCTCAACATTATCGCCATCAACTAATTCTCGTAGCAACAAAAACTTGTCCCTCCGGTAAATAACAGCATCATGCTTTAATCGGGCAGCAATTGTCCCAAGAAGGTCGATGGCCATGGATCGTGCAGCTATATCTTTGGATTTCAGCCCAGCGTTCTGTAGCAGTAGGACACAAAAAACCTGCAAGTAGATCACTGCTTAATACTTTCAATAACAAAAGAAATAACAATTATTCAAAGTCAAGGTTGAGTTGTGACGCACATGCGAAGATTGTACTAAAAACTAACAGAAACGAATAGTAGTTGTGCTTTGACAACAGCTCTCTTAAACAAATCATTTATCCAATAGCTTAATAATTAGAAAATGAGTGTTTCACAATGTATGTACAGCATATTTCTCAACAAACTCTTCAAAGAATTTAAGACTCTTCATAAACAAAGAAAACGTACTGCTAAATTATTGGCTTGTTTGCTATGTTTCTCCTTTTCCTTTTCCTTGATAAGCAAAGAGAAATTAACTAAGAGTACCAAGGGCATGCCAACCCATTTATACAATCGACCTCAAAGCCAAAAGAGAGCTCATTTACAAGACAACACAATATGTATCTTTTTGTTAATTAGAATTCGGACATTCTACTAGAGAGTCAATTGCTCAATCACATAATTAGTTTTTAGCAGCATTTGATTGCAGTTGTCTTTATATCCTCATCCTAGAGGTGAATAAAACATGAGGAAAAGCTTTGCAGCTTCCATTTTTTATGAGGTTCTGAGAGGATCTTCTGACATTCATAAATCTCCAAAATGAAATAGCTAAGCAACAAATTGCTTTTAAACCAAGAAGACTTGAGTATTCATATGCACTTTACCTCCAGAATAGGAGCTGAAGCAGGATATTCAGGTAAGTTCAATGTGGTCAGCAAATCCATAACAAGATTTTCCATCATTACTTTTATCTCAGATGCATCCTGAGTCTTTACACTAGTAAATCGCTGCAGAACACGGGACCAGAAAAGACAACACGCCTCTGTGATTGCTTCATGACACTTTGTGAGATAAGTACCATCATGTGAGACTTCCATGATGGAAGTAATGTCAGATGCCTGCCTTAAAACTTCAGGAATGTTAGCACTACAGTGAACTAACTGTATCAGCAGGGCAGTAATCATCTGAATTTGCCTCTGATCTTCATCAGGCAGGTGATAGGCTCGTGTTGCACGCTTAGAGAAGGGCAACTTCCAAAGCAAAAGAAGCATTTCGTCGATGACATAAGTGCGATGGTGTGCATACCAATAGAATATCTGCTCCAACCACAAGTATGCTTAGAAGAAGAAAAGGAATACTTTCAACAAAATACACATGTAACTTTGAGAAAAAAAGTCATACCCCACTAATTAAAGCAATGGCCTTCAGTTGGAGAAGCTGGATATTATCCACCAAAATGTTGTAAAGTTTGTTTTCACCAACTGTAGGATGCAACTGTCCGAAAGCTTCTCTATTAAAAGTAGATCCTTAAGTAAACCAAGAATAGTACACAGCTTCTGAAGTACCGTACTAGCAGCAGCTGAGACCCTAGAGGACAACAAACAAACAAACAAAATGAATCAGAATATCTCAATTGAAATATGGGAACAATCTTCCCAAATTAATGGTATTAAAAAAACAGACTTGTTCACTGCTGATTTCTTTGCTTTTACACTCTTTCCAACACGGCGTTTCTTACTGGGACCAATATCTGCATCTGCTTCATCATCTTCATCAACTGGAATTTACAGCCAAGTAAAGCATTTTATCAGATAATACAAGTCATAAAGCCCAAATGCCAAAGAAATAGTTCCAGAGTTCCACGGCATTCATGGTAAAGTACGTCTCTACTTGAAAGATAAGCCACAAATCATTCGCGAAAAGCCTAACCTTCAGGATCCCCTTGTTCAACGGGTTTATGCAAAGCACGGTAGGATGGATCATAGATACACATTATGTCCATTATTTGACGTCGAGAGAATTCAAGAATCCTCTCAATGATCTGCCACAAATAACCCATAATCAGTTTCCATGAACTACTGAAGACTGGAGATGGATAAAGTACACTAGGCATAAAGGGAGAACAGTGAAAGGCTATGAAACTAACAGTGAAAGGCTATGAAACTACTTTCTTAGGCAAAACTACCTCTTCACTATAAAGATGCTTTGGCATCTGATTATGAGCCATTACTGCCAGAGCTGCATGTATTGATTCCAAAGCACAGAGGAGGGAGGAAATTGCATCTGGATCTGACTGGAAACACAGGATACTGTTAATAACCGTAAATGTATACAGTCACTATAACTGTTTATGTATTTTAGTTAAAAGATAAGAATGGAGCTTATCCCGACCAAGCAGCAGTTGTACATATTCGAATCAGTTCATATACTGAAATTGCTAGAAGCATAATGAATTTTTGTCATCAACACCAAAGATTGCATAGTAAACATACATGATCACACTGATCAATGGAGAGGCCTTCTGCTCGATGGATCTGATGATCTAGAACCCTTAATAGTTTAACAAGTATCCACAGGAACTAAATGTAGGAGCTTCTTCGCACGAACCGACATTATCTCATTAACAAGTATCCTAAGATCAGCAATAGGCAATGAGATCCACTCTGCTTCATCTCTATCATCTCCAGAAATCTCAGCTTTGCTACAGATGTCCTCCAGCATGTCAGAAAATCTTCCAACCGTATCATCTAAGAAGAGACCAAATGAATTAGTTGCTTTGTAATAGAATGAATGTCAATAGTTAGATAATTAAATATCAAAAGTCAGACCTTGGGATTCAACAGGACTAGGTCCAACATCTCTAGGGATTTCATCACGTACTTTTTCTTAACCTTTGGTTTTCGAGAAGATGTAGAGACTTCCTGCAAAATCAAAAACGTGAATTTGCAAACAAAAACAAAAAGTCTGTCATGGACTGTTAAGGCAGCATGAACACTTACATTAGCAAGAGCATTATCAAGCTGATTATTTCTATATGGAGGCAATTCTTTCTGTCCTTGACTTGCAAGAGTAACATTAAGTTGAAGAGGCTTCTCGACATGTACTGTACTTTGAAATATATGCTCTTTGGTATGACCTGAGAAACTTGAACAATGCAATTAACATTAAGAACAGAAAAGGTACATAAATTTAGAAAGATAGTCATAACTGCATCCTATAACACTGATTAAAGCTAACAAGAAACATATAATCCAAATACTTTGTCATAATACATAACAGGTTGGAGATTAAAAAAAGGAAAAGAATTGAAAAGCTTGCAACCCGATTGAGTCTTGCAAGTAACAGTTTTGGGGACATAAAATGATCCTTCTAAACATGAACTTTGCCTAAAATAAGAAGATTACAAAGAGAATGGCCAAACAAGAAAACAAAGCTTCTAGGTATATGCACCACCAAAATAGTCTATGTCAGCTAAAATTAACAGTAATCTCGTATTGGCAAGAGCAGCAACAGAATATACTGCATTACCTGGAGAAAAGCACTCAAAGGCTTCAGGATTTCGATAAAGAACTTCTTCATAAAGTTTTAACGGTTCCACATATCTATGCGGTATCACCATGAAATCCTCCCTAAGCTTTCTGGAATAAGGTAAAAAGATAAGCCCATATCAAGCTGAATGGAAAAGTATTCCAATAAGAAAAGGAAATCCAAGACCATAAACACATGAACAAGAAGATACAGCAAAAATTGAGGTAGACTTTTAGCAGCAGCAAGTTAATTTTCACTGAGGCACTTCCATCTATGATATGGGGACAAGCGATCCACATCCATAAATAGACTAAGAATCAAACAAATGCCTATAAAAGGCCCTAAAGCAAAAAGTCAAGTCGTGTGAATTGACCAAAACTCCCACATGACATATCACAGTGTCACATCACAAATGGCGGCAAATTTTAGCATCTTATCTAAAGATTTGCTCACAAACCTTCTTGACACTTGTTGAGCATCCTTAAATGCTTGATTCCTCAAAAACACACTGCTTTACATAAATATGTTCAGAAAGCTCACAGAGCTGGTAGGTGCATTGCCGAGAACTACAAAATAATGCTTCATTCATTCCATTCAAACTCAATATATTTGGTTGAGGGCAATGCGAGAGTAATTATTTACCTAGAAACTTACTTTTCTCAGCTAGGTGGTTAAAATGAGAGGGAAATGGGTGGAAATGAAAGTAAA